>OZ012737.1:430197536-430413192 GCA_963859935.3 Lathyrus sativus
ACTGTTCTTGTAACTCCCCGATTCTGATTTCCCCATTTTTGTTGAGTCTTTTATTTTATTTGAGTGATTATCATTTTATTTATGGAATTGGTGTGTTAATATGTTATGTTTGCATATTGTGTTATTTTATCGTTTTGAGAGTTTTCGGGGAAATTAAGTTGGAGGATATTCTTAATTAATGATAAGTTAGAAATTTTTTGAGAAAATGAATTAGTAGATATTTTGGTGAGAAAAGAAATAGAAGAGAATTGGAAATAGAAAGATATAAGAGAGAAAGAGGAGAGGAAAGAAAAATAAAGAAGAAAAGAGAAAGAAAGAAGAGAAAGAGGAGAGAAAGAAAGAGGAAGAAGGGAAAAGAGAAGAAAAAGAGGAAAAGCTTGTAGATCTTCAAAACAACTTCTAGGAATCGATTTAATCGGGTAAGGGTGTGAAATCGTATTATCTTATCAATGTGTATGATTATGTATGTGTTGTTTGGATTGTTTGGATGTTTTTCCCCATTTTCCATTTTAGGTCGAAATTGGTAGAATCGATAGAAACCGATGTTTTCACGGTTAGAATTCGAAATAAATTGCATAGTTTAGTCGAGGAATGTTGGGCCGAGACTATTGGAACTTGTTTGAATAAAATCGGATGATTTTGTGACTTTCTAACATTTTTGGATATTGAGGGTTTGAGTAGCGCAGGATTCGCTAAGCGAGTCACTGGCGAGTGAGGTAGCGAAGTGTTCGCTAAGCGAGCACCTAGCGAGCTGCCAGCGAACACTCCCAGACTTGGACAAAACCAAAATGACTCAAACTCGCTGGAGCAAGTGGTGTAGCGAAGGGCTCGCCATTCTGCTCGCCTAGCGAACATGCTAGCGAGCATGACAGAACATCATTTTATGTTTTCTTTTATTCCAACGTCGATTCTTCGACTCGAATGTGATTAATCTTATCCCGAACATGTAGCTTATGTGCTGCTATGTGATATGTTGTGGGTAGCCGTATGATGTGAATCCTAGATTGTGGAATTTATTGTGAATTGTGGCCTTTTGACAAATATATGCATTATTTAAATTGAATGTGAATGCATGATAAATGTGATAAAGTTCATTACCGTTGGCGTAATTGACTGTGAATATGTATGGATTGTATATGATTGAATGAGATGAATGCATGAATATATATATTGTGAATATGTATGCATTTCAAGAATGTCTGGAGTCATTTTGCATGTGAAACATCATGATGTGCATTCTTGTGTTGTGGGATTCTAATGAGAATCTGTTGTAACATCGTGTGCCTATGTGAGGTGTGAGCGATGATTACAGACGATTGTGTGCCCATGTAGAGTGTGAGAAATCGGATTGTGTGCCCATGTGGGGAGTGAACAATCCATAAACATTGTGTGCCCATGTGGGGTGTGAGCAATGGGTGAACATCGTGTGCCCATGTGGGGTGTGAGCGATGGTTCCAATAAGTTCCTGAGTGAACTTGTGATGATTGAGTCGGTACCGCATTGCATTTGCATAGAGTCGTGAGTCGGTCTCTATGATTTGCATTAATTTATCATCTTTATAATGGTGCAATTGGTGAATAAACATAAATGTGTATATTTATGTGGAATGATGAAAATTATGAAAGTATGCATGATGAATATGCTTGGTTATATATATATATATATATATATATATATATATATATATATATATATATATATATATATATATATATATATATATATATATATATATATATATATATATATATATATATATATATATATATATATATATATATATATATATATATATATATATATATATATATATATATATATATATATATATATATATATATATATATATATATATATATATATATATATATATATATATATATATATATATATACTTTGTGATGTATATGAGTGAGTTGTGATGAATTGTGGTGAGAATGCGGAATATGTGTATGTTATGCTATATATATGATTATATGCATTGCTATTATGATAATATTTCTCACCCTTCTGTTGTTTTATGATGCTCTATGAGCCATTGCAGAGTAGGTTTGCTGGAGGTCTTTTTATGAAGCGTGTTTTCATTCTTTTGGTCGGTCGGCTCTGATATGTAGTACCGGGTAGCTAGGATGTTTGTGATTCTTTTGTGATAGATTTGTATATGTATCTTGTTGTTGGATGTTTATGTAAACATGATTTTGATGTTGAATGTTACTAGATGATATATATATATATATATATATATATATATATATATATATATATATATATATATATATATATATATATATATATATATATATATATATATATATATATATATATATATATATATATATATATATATATATATATATATATATATATATATATAATATATATATATATATATATATATATATATATATATATATATATATATATATATATATATATATATATATATATATATATATATATATATATATATATATATATATATATATATATATATATATATATATATATATATATATATATATATATATATATATATATATATATATGTTTGATGTTATTAATGTTTAGATTTTCCGCTTTTATTCTAAATATTGAGATGTGGGTGCAAGGACTAAGTTCCTCTATTGCATAGTTACCTCATTGTTGCATATCTTTTGTTGAGCAGGTGTTGAATGTTTTAATTTCATGCGTAATGTGACGCGCCTCTTTTATACCATGTTTATAATTATACTCTGATGGAATATTTTTAATATGTGGCTAATTGATTATGTAGTTATTTGGGGGTATAGAAAGGGGGTGTTACAGTTCTGTTTATGAAAAATTCTGAGTTTATTTTAAAATTTATGCTACTTAAACCTATAGCAGCGCTTTTGCATGGCCTTTAGCAGCACTTTATAAAAGTGTTCTCTAAGGTCTTCCTTAGGCAGGACCTATAGCAGCGCTTTTATAAAAGCACTTTCTTTTTTACCCCCTATAGCAGCGCTTTTTTAAAAAGCACTTTCTTAGACTGACACCTTTAGTAGCGCTTTTAGAAAACACTTTCGTAGGTTACCCCTTTAGCAGCGCTTTCTAAAAGCGCTATCGTAGATTACCCCTATAGCAGCGCTTTCTAAAAGTGCTTTCGTAGGGCCTACTTTTAGCAGCGTTTTTTATAAAGCGCTTTCTATTGTTAACCCTAACTGCCACCTTTAGCTACACTTTTCTAAAAGCGCTGTCTAAAGTCTGCTCTTTTTTTTCTTTTTTTTTTCCTGACTCTTTAGCAGCGCTTTTACAAAAAGCGCTGTCTTTTCTGCGCTGCCAAAAATCATTTTTGTAGCAGTGTATCTTTATGAAGATGAGGTCAAATATGAGATATAAAAAATTAAATAAATAATGACATATAAATAGGAATTAAACCTAAAAATTAAGGGTGAGAGACTATGTTCGGGAGTCGGTTAAGAAAGGGGAATGTACTAGACACCCCTCACCTCTATTATATTAAATGGAATCCTCCTCCATGTCTAGGGTTAATGTGTTCTTAAGCTATGTTTGCTTATTATATTTTCATTGTAAATATTTATTTATTGAAAGAGAAAACGCAAAAATGTTTTTGATTATTTGTACTCGCTAGAGTCTTACAACTATATGCATATGTACCCTCAAGTTTGTTGAAGGATCAGAGCACCATAGTTCATCTTAAAAACGTTGGTTGGTTGGTTGTTTTTATCCCAAGAAAAAATTCTCACGTATCGGGGGTGGAGAAGTCTTTGTTTTTGAAAAATGTCTCTATGCACAAGGGTAGAGGACTTACGATTTGAGGTGTGTTAGATTGATTTTATCCCTTTTTGATTGATCACAAAAAAATTCCATTACTTTGATTTAAGAAAATAAACACATAGTGATTTTATATAATTAGTTATTCTAATACTAAAAATTTGATTTAGAAACCCAAAGACTATATCCCTTATCCTGAATCCTTATCCTTGATTTAAAACCCTAAAAAAAGATCATAGAATTTTATCCCACAATATCCCTAAGTTATCCCATAATTATCCCGTAAATTATCTCCTAATTTCCCAATTTAATTAATGAATATTCCATAATTAATCTCATTATTATTATTTTTTATTTATTTATATTAGCTCATTCTTAAGAATTAACCCCTAATTAACTGTTAAAATTAATTTAAATTTCTAATCCTGTTTTGGTATTTTCATTTCATATTTATAATGATTATCTAATTATTTCATGTTAATTAATCCCTAAATATAGAAATTATTCTAATTAACCCAAACTATAATCTTAATTTATAAAATATTAATTAAAACTCTAATTATCCTAATTAATTAATATTCTCTAATTAACCTTTTTTTTTTCTTTTTTATTTAATTATTTAACTCTAATTAACCTGATTAAACCCTAATCATGTTCCAATATTTATCCTAAAATTTGTTGGTGCAAAGGTAGAATAAATGATGAAAAGAGAAATATTCTATTAAGAGAATGACGGCTACACACTACTACAAATAACAATGATTGCAACCCTATTTATAAGCTAAAATTAGGGTTACTAGAATAAGATAAAATACTAAAATACCCTCTAACAAACTTAGGGGCTAAGAAAATAGTACAACTAATTAAATATGAATTACTTCTAATACCATCACTTAATTCATATTCCATCAAAACTTGTAACACCAATTCCATCCCTTAGTCTGAGAAATTGATCAGTCTTGATAGCTTTCGTCAGAGCATCTGCCAACTGTTTCTGAGTGCTGCAGTGTACAACTTCTAGCACTCCACTCTGAACTTGATATCTCAGAAAATGATACTTGGTCTCAATATGCTTGCTTCTCCCATGCAACACTGGGTTTTTGGCAAGATTGATTGCAGACTTATTGTCAATCATCAACTTCAGAGGTTTGTTTATTTTAATCTTCAGATCCTGCAACAGATTCAGAATCCACACAGCTTGGCATGCAGTAACAGCACCTGCAATGTATTCAGCTTCACAGGTTGATAACGCCACAACAGGTTGCTTCTTGGAACACCAAGAAATGGGACCTCCTAAAAATTTGAACAAGTACCCAGAGGCACTTCTTCTGTCAACTCTGTCTCCACACCAATCAGAATCTGAATAACTCAGAAGTTCTGACTAATCCTTTCTTCCATAAGGAAACAACACTCCATACTTCAGAGTTCCCTTGATATACCTTAGAATCCTGACAGCAGCTTGATAATGGGACCACTTAGGTTTACTCATGAACCTACTAACCATCCCAACAGAATAGCAAATATCAGGTCTGGTATTGCACAAATACCTCAGAGAACCAACCAACTGTTTGAAGGTTGTAGCGTCCACATCCTTTCCATCAGAGTCATAATCCAGTTTCTGATTTGTATCAGAAGGTGTGACAACAATCTTACAATTCTTCAGTTCAAATCTCTTCAGAAGTTCTAATTCATACTTGAGCTGATGCAAAATGATACTTTTCTCAGAATATCTGAACTCCATCCCTAGAAAGTATGTCATTTTGCCTAGATCAGTCATTTCAAATTCATTCATCAGAACTTTCTTGAACTTGGCTATCTCCTGTTCAGAACTTCCAGTCAATAGTATATCATCAACATATAAACATACCAGAGTCATATTGCTTTCAGAAGTATGCTGAACATAAACACCATACTCCATCTCACATTTCTGAAAGCCTTGCTTCTTGAAAAATGAATCAATCTTCTGATTCCAAGCTCTGGGTTCTTGTTTCAGTCCATATAAAGCTTTGTATAATCTGTACACCATCCCTTCCTGATTCTTTTTCATAAATCCAGGAGGTTGTGACACATAAACTTCTTCTTCTAATGGACCGTTCAGAAATGCAGATTTTACATCTAAATGCATCAGAGGTCAATTCCTGTTAGCAGCTATTGCAATTACCATTCTTATTGTTTCATGTCTTGCTACAGGTGCAAACACTTCAGAATAATCCAGCCCAGGTTTCTGTGGAAATCCTCTGGCTACCAACCTTGCTTTATATTTGCCAATTGAACCATCTGGCTTTAACTTCTGCTTGAAAACCCATATGACATTGATGGCTTTCTTGTCTTTTGGAAGTTTTGTCAGCTTCCAGGTCTTGTTTCTCTCTATAGCATCAAGTTCTTCTTTCATGGCCTTCAGCCAGAGCTTCTGCTTAAGAGCCTCTTCTGTACTTATGGGTTCAGAGTCTACTATCATGGCACACTGAATAACTTCTCCTTCAGAGTCTACTTCAATGTATGACAGCATGTCAAATTATGCATATCTTCTGGGAATGTTTCTGATTCTTTGTGGTCTCTGAACTTGTTCAGAGTCTTAAGTTTCAGAGTTTCTAGCTTCAGATGATTGACTTCCTCCAGAGCTTTGACCATCTTCAGAGTCTGGCATATTTCTAGAGTCTGAATTGCCACCAAAATCTGGATTGTCATCAGAGTCTGGATCATCAGAGTCACCTTCATCTTCTGAGTCTTCTCTAGAGTCTGAATCACTATCAGAGTCAACGTCAGAATTTACTCCAACTTCAGAAATTCTTAACTCTGACCTTTCTTCAGAAGTTCTAACATCAGAATTAGATTGAGACTTATCCCAATTCCAAACTTCTGATTCCTTCACAATCACATCTCTGCTGAATTCAATTTTATTCGTTTCTGGACAATAGAACTTGTATGCACCTGTACTGTGGTACCCTATCAGAATCATCACTTTTCTTCTATCATCCAGCTTCTGTCTTCTGGCTTCTGGAACATGTTTATAGCAAACAGAACCAAACACCTTCAGATGACTAACACTTTTCTTATCTCCAGTCCACTTCTGTATTGGAACTATTTCCTTCAACTTCTTCGTAGGACATCTGTTGAGTACATACGTTGCAGTGGCAACAGCTTCTCCCCAGAGCTTCTAAGGAAGCTTCTTCTCCTTTAGCATGCTTCTCACCATATCAAGCAAAGTGCGGTTTCTTCTTTCAGAAAGACCATTGTGTTAAGGGGTATAGGGAGAAGTAACCTCATGCTCAATTCCATTCTCCTCACAGAACTTCTGGAACTCTTTGGAGTTATACTCACCTCCACCATCAGTTCTAAGAATCTTCAACTTCTGACCACTCTGATTCTCAGCCTTCATTCTGAACTTCTTGAATTCATCAAACACCTCATGTTTAAATTTAATAAGAGATACTCATGTCATTCTTGTGAACTCATCAACAAACAACACAAAGTATTTATTCCCTCCAATTGATACTACTGGAAATGGACCACACACATCAGAATGTACAACTCCCAAGGCATGTTTTGCTCTTGGAGCAGCTTTTGACACAAATCGCAATCGTGGTTGTTTTCCTTCCATGCAAACTTTGCATGACTTTTCAGGCTTCTTAATTGCAGGAATTCCATGTACCAACTTCTTTGAATTCAGATGTTTTAAGCTTCTGAAATTCAAATGACAAAATCTTCTGTGCCACAACTCACTCTCCTTCTCAGCACTTGTTGCACTAAGACATTCTGAGTCTGCAGTTCTGACATTCACCTTGAATGTTCTGTTCCTTCCCTGTTCTGACTCCATAATCAACTTCTGATTGCAGTCATACAGTTTCAGAAGATTGTCCTTCATGGTAACTGAAAAACCTTTCTCAATTAATTGTCCCACACTCATCAGATTGCTTCTGATGTCAGGTACATACCACACGTTCTGAATCAATGCTGTTTTCCCATTGTTCAGAATCACTCTGACATTTCCCATACCTTCTGCATTAAGATATTTGTCATCAACACATTTGATCTTTGTTCTCTTTTCAGAGTCAAAGTCAACTAGCCATTTCTTGTTTCCAGTAAGATGATTTGAACAGCCAGTGTCCATATACCACCAATCTATCAGATCCATATTATCAGATTCAGAAGCCATCAATAGCATAGATTCTTCATCAGAACTTCTGGCTATATTTGCTTCTTCTGATTTTCTCTCCTTGTTTGACCAACAATCTCTAGCAAAGTGACCAAACTTCTTACAACAGTAACATTGGATCTTCTTCTTGTCATACTTCTCTTTTCCCTTCTGAGCATTCTTTTGTCTATCATAGGTTGAGCTTTCTGACTTCTGACCACCATCAGATCTTCTCCTGGCTTCTGACTGCTTCTGATACCTCCTATCAGAAGTTACTTTCAGAGCCTGCTGCTCTACTTCCTTTTCAGAAGTTCTTTCAGTCAAACGCAACTCTTGCGCTTCTAGACTGCTCTGCAGCTCTTCAATTCTCATGGTGCTCAGATCTTTGGAATGTTCTATTGCTACCACAATGTAATCAAATTGAGGGGTAAGGGATCTCAATACTTTCTCCATGATTGCTTCTTCAGAAAGAGTTTCTCCACACGCCTTCATCTCATTAGTGATCAAAATCATTCTGGAGATGTATTCAGAGACTTTCTCATTATTCTTCATGTTGAGATTCTCATATTGCTTTCCCAAGGACTGAAGCTTCACCTTCTTCACTGATGCGTCACCACCATGACATCTCACCAGTGTGTCCCACGCAGCCTTTGCTGTTGTTGAATCTGCAATCTTCTCAAACACATATACATCCACACATTGATGAATGAAGAACAATGCTTTCTGATCCTTCTTCCTTACTTCCTTCTGCGCGTTTTTCTGTTCATCTGTTGCATTTGCTGCTACTGGAACATAACCATCAGTGACAAGATCTAGAACATCTTGAGCACCAAACAGTACACACATTTGGATCATCCAACGGTTCCAATTTTTACCGTCAAATACTGGAAGTTTGGTGTTCATGTTGCTGTTTCCGTTCATCTTCTACCTTGCACAGTACACTCAGATTTCTCACACAGTGTTTCCCAATCCACAGAATTAAAATTCTGATCAGATTTTGTTCAAGATTCAACACGAATCTAAGAATCAAAATCAAACACACAAGACCTCACGTTCACTCGTGTTTCCCGTGTTTCCCAATGAATCTGAACCGGAGCTCTAGATACCAATTGTTGGTGCAAAGGTAGAATAAATGATGAAAAGAGAAATATTCTATTAAGAGAATGACGGCTACACACTACTACAAATAACAATGATTGCAACCCTATTTATAAGTTAAAACTAGGGTTAATAGAATAAGATAAAATACTAAAATGCCCTCTAATAAACTTATGGGCTAAGAAAATAGTACAACTAATTAAATATGAATTACTTCTAATAAAATTATCCCAATCAATCAGTAATCCCTAATTTTTCTAATTAAACCTAAACATCATCTTAATTAATTATAAATTACCAAATATTGAGTATTTATTATTATTGCATATATTTTCTTTAAAGAAAATCAAATCAATGTGATAAAAAAAAATCATTATAGTACCATCATGCACTTGCTGCTATTTGGATTTCATTTGGACTTTTTTCTTATCTGAAACAAGTTTGGTTGGTTTAAATACATTACGACTTTGTAAAAAATCTTAGGCTCATGTTAAAAAAAGTTACTTTGAATCATGGTTTTGTCTTGCAAAAGTAGTCTGATCCATGATATTTGTTAAAAGAGTTATTTAAGAATTTTATTAAAAAAAATGGTAAAAAAGATTGATTTTGAAAAATAACTTATAATATTAATTAAAAGTTGATTAAAAAAGAGATTTTAAAACCCTTATGGTATTAGTTAAAAAGTTGATTAAAATTGATTTTAAAAAAGCTATTTATGTATGAAATTTTCCTATGTAACGAAAATTTTAATAATTAAAACTAACTATAAAAGTAGGAAAAAAATAAAAACCTAATTGTGCATCAAAATAACCTAAATTAAATCATACTAATCAAAGTAGGAAAAATAAATATATCAGATAGTCAACAAGAAGATTATGCACCATAGTAACTGTTTTGGACTGTGCTTAAGGCTGATCCACCGTCGAGTACGACCCAACCCATGTTCTCGTTGAGAAGGACCCAATTGAGGTCCAATGACCATCGGTTTGCAGACCTTTATGATCACGTTTCAAATCATGGACATTCGCGCCGCCTATAGCTGTTTGTTAGGGAGGCCGTGGATACATGAAGTTGGGGAAGTTACCTCCACCCTACATCAGAAGTTGAAGTATGCTTTTGAAGGCAAAACAGTTATAGTTTGTGGAGAGCGAGCTTTAGTGGTGAGTCACTTATCATCGTTTTCGTATGTTGAATCTGAAGAAGAGGTTGGTACGCAATTCCAGGCTTTATCTATTATAGGCGATAGTGCTCAGAAACCCAGAATACCTATGTCATCATTTAAGGATGCGCAGCAGGTTGTGAGCAGTGGTCCTCAGAAAGGTTGGGGCAAAATGTTGTTTTTGCCAGAGAACAAGAATAAGGAAGGTCTCATTTTTTCCAGTGGGTCTTTTCAACAAGTCATCAGAAATCAAGAGTTCCCGCCGATCAACGAAGTGTTCCGCAGTGGAGGGGTCATTCACCCTCCTCATATCAACACCGTGTCCGAAGACGAGTCTGAAGGCTACATATCAGATGGTTCAACGAGTCTCTCCATTCCATTTGAATATTATGAGCCCTATATAGAGGATCCGGGTTATGTCTCTGATGACTTTGATTATAGTTTTGGAGTCTATGCTGTTACTGAAGAAGATTTCGATGAAGATGTTCCCGACTTTGTGACTCCAGGAGTTTTGGTCAAGAACTGGAGTGTGGTTAAAGCCCCTGTTTTCGTTCATATATCAAATTAAAACATTTGTTTTTTAAGTTTTCGCTCTACCCAAGGCGAAAATGTGTTGTGTGGGCTTACTTTTAATAATTCCATTTGCTCTGCCCAAGGCAAAGGTGACCTTGTTGAGAATTTCTTTGTTTGGATTTTGCTATCATCAATAAATATTTTGTTTCCATTTGTGTGTTATTTTATCTTTCTTTTATTATTATTACTATGTTGGAAAATAATGATAAGTAGCATCTCGCGTACACACACTCTCCACTTTATAAAACTGAATAAAATAATATCACATGTGCAGATTGCTACACACATCACATCTCTGGAATAATGACCCACTTCCTTCTCCGAACTTCGAATTTCCTGTGTTTGAGGCCGAAGACAAAGATGATATTCCAGAAGAGATTTCCAGAATGCTTGAGAAGGAAGAAAATACTATACAATCTCATCAAGAGCCAGTGGAGGTAATCAATTTGGGAACAGAAGAAATCCGTAGGGAAGTGAAAATTGGAGCTCTGCTCAAGCCGGATGTGAAGGAGCAGTTGATTAAGTTGCTCAAAGAGTTCGTCGACGTATTTTCCTGGTCATATTCAGACATGCCTGGATTGGACACTGCCATAGTTGAACATCGTCTGCCATTGAAACTAGATTGCCCTCCAGTTAAGTAGAAACTCAGAAGAACTTGACCCAATATGGCTCTGAAGATCAAGGAAGAGGTACAGAAACAGATTGATGCGGGTTTTCTTGTCACTGCCGAGTATCCGCTTTGGTTAGCCAACATTGTGCCCGTTCCAAAGAAGGATGGAAAAGTTCATATGTGTGTGGATTATAGGGATCTGAACAAGGCCAGTCCAAAGGATGATTTTCCATTACCTCACATCGACATTTTGGTTGATAGTACTGCAAGGTATGAAATCTTCTCTTTTATGGATGGGTTTTTCAGGGTACAATCAGATCAGAATGGCTCCCGAAGACAGAGGGAAGACGTCGTTCATCACCCCCTGGGGCACCTTTTGCTATAGAGTTATGTCATTTGTATTAAAGAATGCCGGGGAAACATATCAAAGGGCTATGACTACTTTGTTCCATGATATGATGCACAAAGAGATTGAAGTTTATGTGGACGACATGATAGCTAAGTCAAAGACTGAAGATGATCATGTCAAGCATTTGTTGAAGCTGTTTGGTCGATTGAGAGAATACAAGCTCTGTCTGAATCCCAACAAGTGCGCGTTTGGAGTACGATCAGGGAAATTATTGGGTTTCGTTGTCAGCCAGAGGGGTATTGAAGTGGATCCTGATAAGGTGAAGGCTATTTAGGAAATGCCAACTCCGTCTACAGAGAAACAAGTAAGAGGATATTTGGGACGTCTGAACTACATCTCTAGGTTTATATCTAATATGATTGCCACGTGTAAACCTATTTTCAAGCTTTTGAGGAAAGAACAGGGATATGTTTGGACCGAAGATTGTCAAAAGGCTTTTGATAGAATCAAAGAGTATTTGCTTGAACCACTTATTCTGATACCGCCAGTGGAAGGGAGACCTTTGATCATGTATTTGACGGTGTTAGAAGACTCGATGGGTTGTGTACTCGGTCAGCGGATGAAACGGGAAAGCAAGATCACGTCACTTATTATTTAAGTAAGAAGTTTACCGACTATGAGTCCAGGTACACTATGCTGGAGAAGACTTGTTGTGCTTTAGCATGGGCCGCTAAACATCTGCAACAATACATGTTGAGTCATACTACTTGGTTAGTTTCGATGATGGACCCCATCAAGTATATCTTTGAGAAGCCCGCATTGACTGGAAGAATTGCTAGATGGCAGATGATGTTATCCGAATATGACATCAAATACCGTACTCAGAAAGCTATTAGAGGAAGTATTTTAGCTGACCATTTGGCGCATCAGACTATTTTGGATCATCAACCTTTGAATGACGATTTCCCGGACGAAGAGGTTATGTATTTGAAAATGAATGATTGTGAAGAACCTTTGCCAGATGAAGGACTCGAGCCCGGTTATCAATGGAGTCTGATTTTTTATGGAGTTGTCAACGCTCATGGAAGAGGAATAGGCGCGATTATCGTGACTGCCCATGGGTCTCATATTCTGTTTACCTCTAGGCTAGCGTTCAAGTGTACCAATAATGAAGCCAAGTATGAAGCATGTATTATGGGCCTTGAGGAGGCAGTGGACTTAAGGATTAAGAATTTGGATGTGTTCGGTGATTCTGCTGTAGTCATTTATCAAATCACAGGAGAGTGGGTAACTCGACAGGATAATTTGGTCCCGTACAGAGATTATGCAAGAAGACTGTTACCTTTCTTTGACAGGGTCGATTTTCACCATATTCCTCGCGATGAGAACAGGATGGCAGATGCATTGGCAACTTTGGCCTCCATGATTGTGGTGAACTCTTAGAATGTGTGTCCTCGGATCAAAGTAAGACGTCTTGACAGACCCGCCTTCGTCTTCGCCATTGAAGATACTGAAGATGGAAAACCCTGGTATCACGATATTGAAGTGTTTCTCAGAATGCAAGAGTGTCCTTTAGGAGCCTCCAACAAGGATAAGAGAACTTTGAGAAGATTGGCCGGTAATTTTCTCCTGAGTAATAATGTGTTATACAAGCGGAACTTTGACATGGTCTTGCTGAGATGTGTTGACAAGCGGGAAGCAGACATGTTAATGACGGAAATTCACGAAGGGTCCTTTGGTACTCATACCAATGGACATGCTATGGCTAATAAACTCTTAAGAGCTGGTTATTATTGGTTCACGATGGAATCCGATTGTTACAAGTTTGCTAGGAAATGTCACAAGTGTCAGATCTACTGATGCGTGTTTTTCGCAAGTGTACGAATCACGTCAAAGTAATATAAAAGATTATCGAATCCACAGAGACCAAGTGTCAATCTATCGTACCTGTTGTTATGGTGTTTATCTACGGCAACTATTTTTAAGGGTTTTAGTAAGGGTGCAATGGTAAATAAAATTATAATTTTAAATAATAAATAAAAGACAGGCTCGAATGTAATTCACGTAATCAATGATAATCCAGTACTTGTTAATGGAACTACTTATGGGCAATGTTTTCTCCTTTGAAAAGAACTAATTTAACAGGAACTGTCGCTTTCGCGTATTCAGAACCGAGTTGTACTCTCTAATCAACCCCTCCTATTGTCACGGATAGAAAGGTGCGTACTGCGTTAGAGTAGTAAACCTATTTTTAAGAAATATAGTTTCTTAACAAAGTTGAAAAGTATTTTAACCTGGACTTCTTAGCAAAAAGAGGTTCTTATGAACCAGACTCTAAATCTCATAACGCGTCCGAAAATCGTTTTAAAATCTCTTTTCTTTTTAATCTAAAAACTCCTAATGAACTATACAAAGCGCTTTTGGCTGTTTTTGAAATAGTTAAAAACAATTACTTGAATTGAAAGATAAAATAGCCCTTAGGTGTTTCCACGAACAATTATACTGATTACTGGTTTAATTACGATCCTTACATTCTAACCTTTATGGGATTAGTTAGACATGATAAAGTAAATATTCTTTTTATAGTTTTTCATATGAGTAATTTAAAGCGAGTGCGGGAAGTAAACAAAGTAAATGTGCGAGTGCGGGAAATAAACAACGTAAATGTGCGAGTGCGGGAAATAAACAACGTAAATGTGCGAGTGCGGGAAATAAACAACGTAAATGTGCGAGTGCGGGAAATAAACAAAGTAAAGTGCGAGAAAATAAATAAAAGTAAAGCAATGCGGAAAAATAAAATACGAACTGGAATTAAAATGGCGGCAGGATTAACTTCCTCCAGAGTGCTCCAAAACTCGAACCACAGACAGATTACAGACTCGATCACTCGATTGCAGAGGCACCCCGATGTGGAATGGCAACTGCTTTATAACTGATATATGCCTAGAGAATTCTAATTCTGGATGAAGAAAAACGAAAATCTAAGGTCCTATTTATAGGAGAAACTGGAAGCGCGAAATGACCGGGACGCCCCTCCACTAAAAAGTGGAGGTTGAGGATTTTTGCCTTGTGGCGCCCGCCACAGGCCTATGGCGCCCGCCACGGTCCCTACAGGGGATGATGTAGTGGGGATCGTGGGTCTTGGAGGTTGAGGAGTGGTCTTGAGACGTGGCCACGTCATGGCTAACCCCATGGCGCCCGCCACAGTGGGTGCCGTAAGTGCAAAATGCTGAATTTCTAGGTTTTCGTCCGTTTTCACTCCTTTTTCGCTCCTTTTCCCGATTCCAGCTCCGATTATTATAAAAACCTGAAAACATAAGAAAACAAAGCAATAACAAAGCAAAACAACAATAAAAGCTAAGAATGCATGCGAAATCGGAGTCACAAATACGGTGAATTTTAGTGTGATCATCTACGTCGATAAGATTCATCTGCCTCCAACTTTATTGAATGTTATCTCGTCTCCTTGGCCATTATCCATGTGGGGAATTGATATGATTGGAATGATAGAACCAAAAGCATCTAATGGACACCAATTCATCTTAGTGGAGATTGACTACTTCACTATGTGGGTCAAAGCATCTTCTTATGCTAACATAACTCGGCATGTGGTTGTCAAATTTATCAAGAATCATCTCATCTGCCGGTACGGTGTGCCGAGCAGGATTATTACAGATAATGGGTCCAATTTGAACAATAGAATGATGAAGGAATTGTATGAATAATTCAAGATTAAGCATCATAATTCTTCTCCTTACAGGCCGAAGATGAATGGAGTTGTTGAAGCCGCCAACAAGAATATCAAGAAGATAGTTCAGAAGATGGTTGTCACGTACAAAGACTGGCATGAGATGCTCCCGTTCTCTCTACATGGATATCGTACTTCGATACGCACATCAACTGGGGCAACTCCTTTTTCACTTGTCTACGGTATGGAAGTTGTACTCCCGATAGAAGTTGAGCTCCATGAGAATCCTGATGGAAGCAAAGTTATCAGAGGCGGAATGGTGCCAGAGCAGATATGATCAGTTGAACCTAATTGAGGAGAAGAGAATGACGGCCTTGTGCCATGGGCAGTTGTACCAGCAGAGGATGAAGAAAGCATTTGACAAGAAGGTTCGACCCTGAAAATTCAAGGAAGGCGACCTTGTGCTCAAGAAGATTCAGTCTTTCCTCACTGATGTCAGAGGAAAATGGGCTTCAAACTATGATGGGCCGTATGTGGTGAAGAAGGCCTTCTTAGGAGGTGCTTTGATGTTAGCAACAATGGGGAAGAGATCACCCGCCCAGTGAACGTAGATGCTGTCAAGAAGTATTTTGCTTAGAACTTAGGAAGTTCCAGTCGACTTAGGAAGAAACAAGTTACTATCCCATCGATGTAATCACTTTTTATTATTTTCCAACATTGTAATATTGGAGTCACGATGTTCCGTTGACTACCATTTAATAAAGAAGGTTTTTCCCATTTGTGGTGCGTTAAATATTTCATTATGATGGCAAATTCCAGAATAAATTTTAAAAAATATTTTTCAAGTACTTTGTGTTTTATTTGATATATGAAAAACAAAAGGATGTTCGTGGACGTTTACTTCATCCACGGAGGAGAAGAATTCATCATACCTCCCGTACAAGACAGTGAAAGATTTCCCTAGGCAGTGACTGATCTGTGGAGATTTAGCTCGAGTGCTTTCTGGTTAGGACTTTTGTTTTCGGCCCTGTTGGTTTCGTTAGCATACACATAACATATAGATAGGTAGCATAGCATGTGCATTTTGCTTTTCTTTATGTTTGTTTGTTCTGTCACTTTGGCCGTGTTTATCCCTAAGTAACTGGGTGAGTCTTACCCCTCCAGATAGAGTCGTCAGCCTTAGGCAAAAAGAGCACAACGTTTCTATTTACCCACAGAGTTCGATCCTCGTGGAAGACGGTTGCTTTAGTTAAATCCCATTTGAGTTCATACCTCAACGGTCGAGTCTTGCTTGACAGTTTCTCTTCAGATATTTCCTGAATTGAACTTTGGTTCCCGACAATCACATTGTGGACATCTCAAACTTTGAATATGGACTAAGTGTGCAATTATTTTGCACCTCATTCCCCAAGAAGAATTCTTATGAGGATAACTATTAAAAACATATATTTCTCCAACAGTATTATCATAGTTTCTCAACAACTTACATCTGGACTGCAAGTATTCTCTTTATTTGAGCAACTCGTTTTGACCAGGATTCCCTTCAAAACGACAAATGGCAGTCTCTTCAGAACAGCTTGCCCATCCCCAGTGGATTTATCAAGATTGTTAACTCGTCAAACAGGATCTCTCCGAAAATCCGTCAAAGAAGTATGTCGAAGACATTACAAATATTTCTCTTTATTTGAGAATTTACACTACAAGGAATACATGCTTTTACAGCTACAACAAGGATACTCCGCAGGAACGTATTTCCCTAGTGAGTTCACTACACAAGATTAATTCCATCAAACGGCATATCTCCCGGGAAGTTTGGTGAAGCTTATTACAATTGATCTCTTTATTTGAGAGGACATATTTACAAATCAACCGGCCTACATCTCTTCTAAAGATCCCCGGTGAAGCTTTATGATCTCTAATACATTATGGGTTTACCGCTAAAGCTCTACAATCTCTAGTGATATTTTAATCCCATATGAAGATGCTCTCACGAGTTTTCATCATTTTGGGTAGAAACTGAGACCCGTTCATGGCAAACAAACCATGAGGCGTGGGGAGGTTTTGTTTACACTAATTTCAACATCATACACAATTAAGAAGCTGAATTATGTCCCAATCAAGAGAGTTCATTT
Source organism: Lathyrus sativus (assembly GCA_963859935.3). NCBI lineage: Eukaryota > Viridiplantae > Streptophyta > Magnoliopsida > Fabales > Fabaceae > Lathyrus > Lathyrus sativus. Next base: position 430,215,034 of record OZ012737.1, read on the forward strand.
TGGATATTACCATTGTCTAGACTACCACCTGTTGGTAGCAGATTATCCTTCGATTACAAGTTTCTCGCCAGTTGTTTAAATTCGCCATGTTCTTGATGTATGTGCGTTACTCTTATACTTTTGGAGATTCCCCCATTGCTGGTTGTTTCCTTTCCCCGTGGAGTCTCGTTTTGTTGAGCCCGTCTTTTTCGTTGCTCCTGTGTTTCTCGCATGTTGTGTCTCGTTTTTCCCCCGTGGCACCATTTTCCTCACGGGACCGTCGGTCTTGCATTTCATATCATTGCACATCATATGCATCTGGTGGCATCTTAGGGCCAAAAATTCGTGCTATGTTTGTATTTAAGTCCCTCCTATCTTGTCGAGATGAAGATTTCGACCTTCATATCTCTGGATAGAAGAAACTTAAATAGGGGCATCTGTCACACCCTAATTTTTGACCTTAAGATCCCACCTCTTTTGCGCGTTTTTTATTGTTATTTGACTATAATTTAATATTTATGTTCTTTCTTTGCGACTAACCAACTTGTGTAGATGCAGTAATTTCGAGTAGAGATGGTATTCATTCTCGCGGTCGACTATTTATACATAACTGACCATTTCAACCAATTCGTTCACATTTTGTGAAATTGGGTCTGCTGCTGAAAAGCTCAGGAAGTATGGAAAGTTGTATGTGGACTTCTTATTCCCCACGAGCTGTGTTGAGTTCCTAGAGGAAGCATACGCTCATATTCTCATAACTCTCTAATCAATACAAGGACAATGTTTCGTAAGGTTTCAGAGTATAGTCTAAATGAGAACATAATATGGCCTCACGTCGGTTCCAAGCGGGGTCATTATTGAAGGAAGGGCACCATATCAGAGTTAAGAAGCACATGACTAAGTGTTTGTGAACAAAGGGATTGGGCCTAGAGATGTCAATTTGTTTATGGAATGCGTTTTAAAGACCACCCTGATTTTAAGTTTCGATTGGTCACCTTAGACTACATATTAATCAAATCCATCTTTAATATCTACCAGTCTCAGCACCCTTTTCTTTGATTCAAACCCAACTAAAGATTTAGGAAGTTGTCAAGGCAAAGGTTATAAAAGGTGAGCCAAGTGGTTGAACGAGAACATGGCATAAATTATTTTCTATCAAATGTAGAACGATATCAGAAGATAAAATAAACGAAGCCTTTTGAAAAAAATACTATCCAAAATATTCATACTGTACTCCCAAGCTCAACATTACAAAGCCCAAGAACTCAAGGCCGCTTTGATTAATCAACAATACAACAGAAATCAGAAGAGGGCCACGTTTGTTACATTTATCCTTTCCCACAAGAAAATTACAGGCAGATGACCACTTCTTACAACTCTAGAGTTAAATAACTACGGTTCGGTCATTTGGTGGTTCCGTAGAATTATAAGCTACCATTACAACAATACAACTACAAGAAGTTCAATTCAACTTATATACAAATCTTGAGCTCATGAGGACTTATAAATGACGCTCCGTCACATGTACCGTCTCCAGCCCTGTCTTGCCCAGAATTCCCACTCGGTTTTGACCTGCATAGCATTGGTAACAGTATATTAGAAGAAGTTCAGAGATAACCGCTTTGTGCAGCATGCAAGCGATTTGTCCAGTATACCAATAACCGTGGTATCGGCATACAATATTCCCGAAGTGGCGGTCCATAAATAACTCAAAGGAAACATGGTATTTGAGATTTAAAAGGGATGAGATCAGTTCTAAGATGTCTTACCAGTTACTAATGCATAGTAGCCAAGAATGTTGAAGCAAAAGCGACATTTGTTAAATAAACCTCACTGCTGTGTTGAAGTTCATCCTGGCATGACTTCTCAGAATAGCGACCGGCGGCGGAAATGATGAATGAAAATGGAGGACTGCTTGTGCAATGCGGATAGCCGTGTAATTTCTCAGCAGGAACCATTTCAGCAACCAATATATACAATTAACCGTTATGAATAGAAGGAGAAAAGTAAGAGCATCGACACGACAACAAAGGAAGAAGGATATGTTGAATTCATAACTTCCCGTCAAGGTCCAAATCTGCATTAACTTGAACAACAACAAACAATCCCGTTCAGCATGTACTAAGTCATCGGAGACAAGAAACGCAGGGCAGAACCTGATAGTGCCACTATCCGGTATACCGTTTCAACCTGTTGAACGAGCTTCTCCATGCCACCAATCATCCTGAGCTAAACCTGCATCAAAAAAATCAAGCAAGAGTATCAAACCATCAAGCTATGATTAAACCAGCATTCCGAAAGAAGAAAGTGACAACAGAGAATCGCATTCACACCTTTTAACTCAAACTATTCCTTTTGGTTCGTCACGTACGTTCCCCCGAAAGCTAGGCACCCCTTGTTTGTCAATACTTCGTCTTCCAAATGATACAGGATAAGAAGAAGTTATAGTCTCAGCTCTCAGTTCAACTCATCATTGGGCATAAGCGAGCGGCCAGAAGGACAACAACTGAAGTTGTCATCAACTCCTTACCGAACATCGAAAAAAATCAAAGTTCAGACAAGTAAAACAACTAAGCTCAAATGGCTTAACACAATGCAGAGCACAAACAACATCAAAGACAACAACAACATCTTCATTTCCCTCAAGTCTCATACGAAGTCATCATTGCCAATCCGGCACCTTTCTCGGCAATGGCGTAAAACCGTGCTTCAAGAATGTGCGAGACAAAAACAGCAACACCGACCATTGTTCACTTACAGAAGTGCACTGTTAAAGACATTAGCAAAAGCCATTTGAAACTCAGAGTAGAGTAGAAGGAAGTTCAGGCCCTCAGAACTGTGGAACTCATCACCGGGCATAGAACTCGAGCTACAAGAAGAGCAACGGAGACCGTCACCAACTTCCTACCAAGCTCATAGGTAACTCAAGCAACAGAAAGAAACAAGCAATGGCAGCTGCAACTCTCGGCTCAGACATAATGTCGTCATTGCCGGTTCAAAACCTTTCTCAACAGCGGCATAAATTAAGGCAGCATCCTGAACTCAAATATGGTGCTCCCTGCGAAGAAGAAGAAGAAGAAGAAAACATTAATATAACTTCAACATGAAAGTCAACTGGTAGCAAGATACGTCAAAGATGCGAATCTAAATATCACAAATCAAGACGAAGAGATAAAGATTAAACTTCCCAAAATAGAGCCAACATTCTCTCGACATGTTCAGACAAATTAGGAAGAAGTTAAGTGTTGGTCTCCCCAAATCATCAAGTGAATCCGACAACATCAGCCCAAACAGGAAAGTCTTCAAATCGAACTTCAATGGAGGCCCATGGAACTCATGTATAAAAGCAGCGAAGGGTCACAACAGAAAGGGATAACTAGAGCAAGATCGCACACCTGCAATCCCACGAGAATAGCTCAGAACCGGAGAAAGTCTTCATCACGGCGAAGCTCCGATTGTAACACCCCCTTTCTATACCCCCAAAATAATCAATTAAATCATTTAGGCACATATTAAAAATTTCCATCAGAGTATAATTGAAACATGGTATAAAAGAGGTATGTCACATTATACATGAAATTAAAACATCCAACACCTGCTCAACAATTGATATGCAACAATGGGGTAACTTGCAACATAGAAACTTCGTCCTTACAACCACATCTCAATATTTAGAATAAAAGCGGAAAATCTAAACATTGAATAACATCAAAACATATGATCATATATATATGTCAACCAGTTTGATTCAACCATATTCAACATGTTTTCATAAACATTTCCTCATCAATATACATATACCACGTATCACAAAAGAATTCTATACAATCCTAGCAACCCGGTGCTACATATCAGAGCCAACTGACCAAAAAGAATGAAGCCACGCTTCACAAAAATACCTCCAGCAATCCTACTCTGTAATGCCTCATAGAGCATCATAAAACAGCAGAAGGGTGAGAAATATTATCATAATAATCAATGCATATATATATATACACACACACACACAAGCATAGAATACACATATTCCATATTTCTCACCACAGTTCATCATAACTCATCGTATACATCACAATGTATATATAAACAAATATGGATAATCACCAAGCATATTCATCATGCACACATCCATAATTCTCATCGTTCCGCATAAACATACACATATTATGTTTATTCACCAATGCATCATATAAAAATGATAAATGCAACTCATAGAGACCGACTCACGACTCTATGCAGATGCAAATGTGGTACCGACTCAATCATCACAAGTTCACTCAGGAACTTATTAGAACCATTGCTCACACTTCTTCTAGGCACACAATGTTATGGATTGCTCACACCCCACCTTGGGCACGCAACCCGGTTGCTCACACCCCACATGGCACACAACCATCCGTAACCACCGCTCACACCCCTCATGGGCACACGATGTTACGACAGATTCTTACTAGAATCACACAGCACAAGAATGTATATCATGATGCTTCACATGCAAAATGACTCCATACATTTCTTGAAATGCATGCATATTCATAATGTTTTCATGCATTTTCATCTCATCTAATCTCATACAATCATCATACATTCACAATGCATATTCCATATTGTATTCATCATTTATCACATTCTATCGCATACAATCAAGATGCATTCACAATACTATGCCAAACGCCAACAGACTCCATCGCAATCACCATGCATTTTTAATCAATTTAAACAATGCACATATATATATGCCAAAATGCCACATTTCACAATTGATTCCATAATCTAGGATTCACACCATACGGCTACCCACAATATATCACAGAGCAACACAAAAACTATTCATTTCCGATAAGGATTGAACACAATCGAACCAAACAATCAAAATTGGATGGAAACACAAGGAAATGAAAATGTTGTCACACTCACTAGCTTGCTTGCTTAGCGACTTCCTAGCGAACACTTGCTACCTGTTCGCCTAGAGAACAAGCTCACGAAGGCAAACAGAAGCTACCATAAGGCTTCGCTACTTACTCGCTGGGGCTTCGCCTAGCGAACCCCTCGCTACCTCGCTCGCTACCAGCGAAGAGGGTCAATTAGATTCTGTCCAAGTCTGGGACCATTCGCTACTAGCTCGCTACAGCGAACACTCGCGACCTGCTCGCCTAGCGAAGATGCTAGCGAACGTCTGCCATGTTTAAAACCCCAACTGTCCAAAACTCTCCAAAGCTCCCAAAATCACCCGATTCAATTCCAACAAGTTCCAGTAGTCTTAGCCTAACATTCCTCGACTAAACTATGCCATTTACTCTCAATCTTAACCGTTAAAACATTGGTTCTACCGATTAAACTCATTTCTGTCCTAAAATGGAAAATGAACAAAAACTCTCCAACAATCCAAACCAATTCAACAAACATATACATAATCATACACATTGATAGAATAATAAGATTTCACACCCTTACCCAATTAAATCGAAGCCTAGATGTTGTTCTTGATGATTCTCCAAGCTTTCCTCTTTTCTCCTCTTCTCTCTTCTTCCTCTTCCTTTCTCTTCCTTCTATTTCTATCTCTTTTCTCTCCTCTTTCCACTTATATTTCTTTCTATTCTATTTCTCTCAAAATATCTATTAAATCCATTTTCTCACAAAATATCCAACTTAACATTAAATACTAAATGTCTAAAATACCCTCCAATCTATTTCCCCGAAAACTCTCAAAATCGGTAAAATAGCATGATATGCAAACATAACATATTAACACATAAATTCCACAATCAAAATAATAGTCATCCAAATAAATCAAAAAGACTCAACAAAAATGGGAAATCAGAATCGGGGCGTTACAACTCTCTCCCACTTTAGAAATTTTCGTCCTCAAAAATATTACCTGATTCAAACAACTCCGGATACGACTCTTGCATCCCACTCTCTAATTCTCAAGTCATATTGCCTTCCGAAGCGCCTCCTCACGCTACTTTCACAAGCGCAATATTCTTGCCTCTTAGTTTCTTAACTTCACGATCCAAAATCCTAATTGATAAAACTCCCACCGTAAGGTTATCTCTCACCTCAACCTCGTCCATAGGAATAACATGTGACGGATCTGAAACATACTTCCGAAGTTGCGAAATATGGAACACATCATGCAAGTTCGAAAGATTCGGAGGAAACATCACACGGTAATCCATAACACCAACTCGTGCAGTAATCTAATACGAACCAATAAAACGAGAAGTCAACTTGTTTGACTTCAAAGCACGAACCACACCCGTAACCGGTGTAACTCTCAAAAACACATGGTCGCCTTATTGAAACTCAAGATCTTTCCTTCTCTTGTCATGATAGCTCTTCTGTCTACTCTGAGAAGCTTTCATCTTTTCCCGAATAAACTTCACTTTTTCCATCATTTGTTGTACCATCTTCGGACCAACTACTGACTTCTCACCAATTTCATGCCAACACAAAGGTGTTCGACATCTCCGACCATACAAAGCCTCAAATGGTGCCATACCAATACTTGAATGAAAACTGTTATTGTAGGTGAACTCAATCAACGCGAAATAACTATCCCAAGCACCACCTTGCTCTAGCATACAAGCACGCAACAAATCCTCCAACGATTGAATTGTCCTCTCGGTTTGACCATCTGTCTGCAGATGATAAGCCGAACTCAATCTTAACTTAGAACCCAAAGCCTTTTGCAAACTCTCCCAAAATCTCGATGTAAATCTAGGATCTCTATCCGATACAATACTCTCAGGAACTCCATGTAACTTTACAACCACACGAACATAAATCTCGGCCAAATTTTCTAAAGGATAACTAATATCAATCAGAATGAAGTGAGCAGATTTAGTAAGCCTATCAACAGTCACCCAAATAGCATTATAACCTCTTTGCGTATTCGGCAACCCCGTAACAAAATCCATCGATATATTATCCCATTTCTCCTCTAGAATATCCAACGGTTGCATCAATCCACTAGGCTTTTGATGTTCCACCTTAGACTTCTGACAAGTCAAACATGCATACACAAATTGAGCTACATCCCTCTTCATTCCGGACCAACAAAATATTTTCTTCAAATCTTGATACATCTTATTGGATGAATACTTAAGTTACTTCGGTGTCCTTCTTCCAATATCATCTTTTTCAACTCCACATCATCAAGAATACAAATACGACCACGAAATCTCAAAACCCCAAAGTTATCAACCTTGAAATCCTCATTCTCATTCATCATCAAATCAATGAACTTCAAATCCAACTTTTGCTTTTCACATACCGTTGCAAGAAAATCATTCGTAACATGTAGCATACAAAGTTTCACACTACTCGGCGTCATTTCACAAACCAAACTCAAATCTCTAAAATTCTCCAAAAGTTCCCATTCTCTCATCATCAATGCGAACACATGTAACAACTTCCGACTCAAAGCATCGGCCACCACATTTGCCTTACCCGGATGGTAACTCAAACCAAAATCATAATCTTTCAAAATCTCTAATCACCTTTTTTGTCTCATGTTCAACTCTTTCTGATCAAATAAATATTTCAAACTCTTGTGATCACTAAAAACTTTAAACCTTGCACCATAAAGATAGTGCCTCCAAATTTTCAGAACAAACACCACGACCGCTAATTCCAAATTATGCCTAGGATAATTCTTTTCATGCACTCTTAATTGTCTTGAAGCATAAGCCACAACTTTCCCATCTTGCATCAAAACACCACATAAACTAGTTAAAGAAGCATCACAATAAACCACAAAAGGTTCCGTAGGATTCGGCAAAATCAAGATTGGCGCCGTTGTCAATCTTCTCTTTAGCTCAATGAAACCCTCTTCACAATCAATATCCCAAATAAAAGCCTTTCCTTTACAAGTCAATTGCGGTAACGGAAGTGCCAACTTCGAAAATCCCTCAATAAACCTCCGATAATAACCCGCCAAGCCTAAAAGGCTTTGAATCTCCGTAAATGATCTAGGAGACTCCCATTGTATCACCGCATCAATCTTGGATGGATCCACACTAATACCATTACCAGAAATAACATGTCCAAGAAAACTTACTTCCGACAACTAAAATTCATACTTCGACAACTTAGCATACAATTGTTTCTCTTTCAAAACTTGTAACACAATACTTAAATGCTCTTCATGCTCCTCTTGAGACTTAGAGTAAATCAAAATATCGTCGATGAACACAACCACAAAACGATCCAACTGATCATGAAAAATACGATTCATGTATTCCATAAACACACCCGACGCATTAGAAACCCCGAATGGCATCACTAAATATTCATAATGACCATACCATATCCTAAAAGTCGTCTTTTGAATATCCTCTTCTTTCACACGAATCTGGTGATATCCCGATCTCAAATCAATCTTGCTAAAAACACACGCACCAACCAATTAGTCCATCAAATCATAGATCCTTGGAAGCAGATACTTGTTCTTAATTGTTACCTTGTTCAATTGCCGATAATCAATGCATAACCGCATACTTCCATATTTCTTCTTTACCAACAATACCGGTGCACCCCAAGGAGAAACACTTGGTCTTACAAATCTCTTTTCCAACAAGTCATTCAATTGCTTCTTCAATTCTACCAACTCCGATGCCGACATACGATACGGTGCCATCGAAACTGGTCTAGTACCAGGAACTAGATCAATAGAAAACTCAATTTCTCTTTCCGGCGGTACGTATGTAATATCCTCCGGAAACACTTCTGGAAAATCACATACTACAGGAAACACATCGAACTTAACCTTGCTCTCCACCGAAAATGATGCAAACAAACCAAACAGTTGAGCTTCATCCGCTAAAAGTTTCTTCAACTCTTTAGTGGATAGAAAACTCTTATCTTCATCATCTTCCAAAGAAGGAAACCTCACTAACTTGTGATAACAATCTATACGAACTCTATTAAATTGCAACCAGTTCATACCCAATATCACATCCAAACCCTCTAACGGCAAACACACTAGATCCATAATGAAGTCTTTACTGTAACACCCCCTTCTATACCCCCAAATAAACAAATAAATCACATAATAAAAATTCGTCAGAGTAAATTAAAATATGGTATAAAAGAAGCATGTCACATCATTCACCAAAATAACACACATCACCTGCTCTATAAAAGACATGCAACAGTGGGGTAGTTCAACAGAGGAACTTAGTCCTTAAACCCACATCTCAATATTTAGAAATAAGCGGAAGATTAAAACATTGAATTACTTCACATGTAATCATATAAATACATATCATTCAGTTTGTTCATCACATCATCCATGTTTACAAAATATTACCATCAGATACATACACAAAATGTATCTCAAAAGAATACTATACAGTCCTAACTACCCGATGCTACATATCAGAGCATAACCGACCAAAAGAATGAAGCTAAACTTCACAAAAGACCTCCAGCAACCTAATCTGCAATGCCTCATAGAGCATTATAAAACAGCAGAAGGGTGATAAATATTATCATGATAATTAAGGCATATATATATATATATATATATATATATATATATATATATATATATATATATATATATATATATATATATATATATATATATATATATATATATATATATATATATATATATATATATATATATATATATATATATATATATATATATATATATATATATATATATATATATATATATATATATATATATATATATATATATATATATATATATATATATATATATATATATATATATATATATATATATATATATATATATATATATATATATATATATATATACACACACACACACACACACAAACATAGAATACACATATTCCGCATTTCTCACCACAATTCATTCTAATCATTATATACATCACAACTTATGTGTAACAAACATGGATAATCACCAAGCACATTTCATCATGTATACATCCATAATTTTCAATTCAATACTTCACGTACAAATATACTCTCATACAACAAATACACATTAATCATGTGACTCAATGCAACTCAATGCAACTCAATGCAACTCATGCCATATGGTACCAACACTTGTTATCATTTTTCAGTTTTTACACTTAAACCGGGTCTACCCTTCTAGACCGATAACAACAAAAGCCCATTCCCTAAGCTTTCAAACCCACCCTTCTAGGTTTGGGACAAGTCACTAGTCTCCACGAAACTAGCAAGCATTGCCTCTTGACTAAATGATGCATATGCAATCAACCACCAATGCACTTAAGACCGTCTCGCATCTTAATCCCATGCATTAAAATAATTCATCACTCAAGAATTATAACATGATTGCACACACAACATATTCATATATCATTAATATATTCATCAAGCAATGCACATATATTCACAATATGTTCTCATGCATTCTATTCATACAATCTCATACAAACAATATGTATTCATAATTTAATCATACTCATCTTGCATTTTTAAATCAATTAAACAATGCACACATTTGTCAAAAGACCACATTTCACAATCAATTCATAATCTAGGATTCACACCTTACGGCTACCCACAGCACAACATAATGTATCACAGCATAAACCTACGCCTTAAGATAAATGGTTAATCATACTCGAATCGGAGCAACCGACCTTGAATGGAAACTCCAAGAAAACAAAATTTGTCATGCTCGCTACTCTGCTCGCTTAGCGAGCCACTAGCGAGTGCTGGCTACCTGTTCGCCCAGCGAACAAGCTCGCGAAGGCAAACAGAAGCTACTGACTTCGCTCACCACCTACTCGCTGCAGCGAGGCCCTTGCAAATCCTTCGCCACCTCACTCGCTACCAGCGAACCAGATCAAAATGCATTATGTCCAAGTCTGGGACCTCTCGCTAACTTGCTCGCCTAGCGAGTTTCTAGCAAACGCTTGCGACCTGTTCGCCTAGCGAATGTACTAGCGAACGTCTGCGAACTCATAAATCCTCACTGTCCAAAACTCCAAAACTCACCAAATCCACCTGATTCAATCCCAACTCGTTCCCGTAGCCTTAGCCTAGCATTCCTCGACAAAACTTTACCACTTATTCTCATTTTTGACCGTTAAAACTCGGTTTCTATCGATTAAATCCACTTTTGCCCTAAAATGGAAGTTGTAGAAAACATCCAACAATCTAACCCAAGCATACATAATCATATACATTGACAAGATAATGATATTTCACACCCTTACCTCGATTAAATTGATGCTTGAGAGTTGTTCTTGAGCTTTTCCAACTTTTCCTTCTTCTCCTTCTCTTTTCTCCTCTTTCTCCTTCTTCCTCTATTCTTTCTTTTATGTTTCTATCTTTCTCCTTTCTCTCCACTTTTCCTTTATATGTCTTTCCCTTCTAATTCTCTCCAACATCTATTAATTCATTTAGTTAATCATACATTAATCAAACAATCCTCTTAAATCATTTAATTAATATAAATAATTAATTAGTGAAAATTGGGCTGTTACAACTCTCCCCCACTTTAGAAATTTTCGTCCTTGAAAATGTTACCTGATTCGAACAACTCTGGATAAGACTCCCGCATCTGACTCTCCAGTTCCCAAGTCACATTTCCACCAATCGGTCCTCCCCAAGCGACCTTCACCAAAGCAATTTCTTTGCCTCAAAGTTGCTTCAACTCCCGATCCTCTATCCGCATAGGTGATGTCTGCACAGTAAGGTTATCTCTCACCTGCACATCATCTACTTGGATTACATGAGACGGATCCGCAATGTATTTTCTCAACTGAGATACATGGAACACGTCATGGAGATTAGCAAGTGACGGTGGTAAAGCAACACGATAGGCTACCTCCCCTATCTTCTGCAAAATCTGATAAGGACCAATAAAACGCGGTGTCAACTTACGCGACTTCAATGCCCTACCAACACCAGTCATAGGAGTAACCCGAAGGAACACATGATCTCTCTCTTGAAATTCAAGTGGTTTCCTCCTCTTGTCATGATAACTTTTTTGACGACTCTGAGAAATCTTCATCTTCTCTTGAATCATCTTAATCTTATTGGTAGTCTGCTGGACTATCTCGGGTCCGACCAGAGAACTCTCTCCAGATTCATACCAACACAATGGCGTTCTACACCATCTACCATACAATGCCTCGAACAGTGCCATACCAATACTCGAATGAAAACTGTTGTTGTAAGTAAATTCAATCAAAGGTAAGTAGTTATCCCAAGCTCCTCCTTTCTCCAACACACAAGCTCTCAAAAGATCCTCAAGTGATTGAATCGTCCTTTCAGTCTGACCATCGGTCTGCAGATGATAAGCTAAACTCAAAGGCAACTTCGTACCCAAAGCACTTTGCAAACTCTCCCAAAATCTCGAAGTAAACCTCATATCTCTATCTGACACAATGCTAGACAGAATACCATGCAAACTGACAATCCTCTCAATGTACAGCTTTACCAACCTCTCCAACGGGTAATCCATTCGCATAGGAATAAAGTGAGCAGATTTGGTCAATCTATCCACAATAACCCAAATAGCTTCAAAGTTATTTGGCGTCCTCGGTAAACCAGATACAAAATCCATAGAAATTCTATCCCATTTCCACTCAGAAATAAACAACAGTTTCATCAAACCTGACGGTTTCTGATGTTCAATCTTTGACTTCTGGCAAGTCAAACAAGAATATACAAACTCGGCAATATCCTTCTTCATACGAGGCCACCAAAATACTTTCCTTAAATATTGATACATCTTAGCAGCACCTGGATGAATACTCAATCCACTACGATGCCCTTCCTCAAGAATACTCTTCTTCAGCTCAACAACATCAGGAACACAAACTCTATCATGACACCTCATGATACCATTTTCATCAATCCGAAAATCACCACCCTGAACTTGATTGATCAAAGTCAACCGATAAACTAAACTCAATTCAGATTTCTATCCTTCTCGAATCTCGTCCAGAATACCACTAGTAAGCTTTAACATACCTTGTAATGAGTAAAATGGGCCTTGCTATCTTCCTCGAAGATTCTACAACATTCCGTCAAGTCCGAAAATCTCCTTATTCTTTGGTACCCCACAACTTGCTTAATCTCAGGACGCAAACCATTCTCATACTTAACACACTTAGAAAACTCAGCAGTAACCGCAACATAATGAGGATGAAACTGTACCAATTCTACAAACTTAGCAGTATAGTCCACCATGGACATACTACCTTGTTTCAACTCAAGAAATTACATCTCCTTCTTTCCCTTCACACTTTCAGGGTAATACTTCCTCAAAAATTCAGTACAAAATAACTCCCAAGTTATCTCTTCATCATCTACTCTACAATGCCTCATAGAGCATCATAAAATAGCAGAAGGGTGAGAAATATTATCATAATAATCATTGCATATAATTTTATATATATATATATATATATATATATATATATATATATATATATATATATATATATATATATATATATATATATATATATATATATATATATATATATATATATATATATATATATATATATATATATATATATATATATATATATATATATATATATATATATATATATATATATATATATATATATATATATATATATATATATATAAATATATATATATATATATATATATATATATATATATATATATAAATATATATATATATATATATATATATATATATATATATATATATATATATATATATATATATATATATATATATATATATATATATATATATATATATATATATATATATATATATATATATATATATATATATATATATATATATATATATATATATATATATATATATATATATATATATATATATATATATACACACACACACACACACACACACACACACACACACGCAAGCATAGAATACACATATTCCACATTTCTCACTACAGATCATAACTCATCGTATACATCACAATGTATATATAAACAAATATGGATAATCACCAAGCATATTCATCATGCACACATCCATAATTCTCATCGTTCCGCATAAACATACACATATTATGTTTATTCACCAATGTATCATATAAAAATGATAAATGCAACTCATAGAGACCGACCCACGACTCTATGAAGATGCAAATGCGGTACCGACTCAATCATCTCAAGTTCACTCAGGAACTTATTGGAACCATTGCTCACACCTCTTCTAGGCACACAATGTTCACCCATTGCTCACACCTCACATGGGCACACAATGTTATGGATTTCTCACACCTCACCTTGGGCATAAAACCCGGTTGCTCACACCCCACATGGCACACAACCATCCGTAACCACCGCTCAAACCCCTCATGGGCACACGATGTTACGAAAGATTCTCACTAGAATCACACAGCACAAGAATGTATATCATGATGCTTCACATACAAAATCACTCCATACACTTCTTGAAATGCATACATATTCATAATGTTTTCATGCATTTTCATCTTATCTAATCTCATACAATCATCATACATTCACAATGCATATTCCATATTGTATTCATCATTTATCACATTCTATCGCATACAATCAAGATGCATTCATAATACTATGCCAAACGGCAACAGACTCCATCACAATCACCATGCATTTTTAATCAATTTAAACAATGCACATATATATGCCAAAAGGCCACATTTCACAATCGATTCCATAATCTAGGATTCACGCCATACGGCTACCCACAACATATCACACAACAACACACAAACTATTCATTTTCGATAAGGATTGAACACAATCGAACCAAACGATCAACATTGGATGGAAACACAAGAAAATGAAAATGCTGTCACACTCACTAGCTTGCTCTCCTAGCGAGTTCCTAGCGAACACTCCTTACCTGTTCGCCTAGCGAACAAGCTCGCGAAGGAAAACAGAAGCTACTGTAAGGCTTCGCTACTTATTCGCTGGGGCTTTGCCTAGAGAACCCCTCGCTACCTTGCTCGCTACCAGCAAAGAGGGTCAATTACATTCTGTCCAAGTCTGGGACCATTCACTACTAGCTCGCTACAACGAACACTCGCGACCTGCTCGCCTAGCGAAGGTGCTAGCGAACGTCTGCGATGTTCAAAACCCCAACTGTCCAAAATTCTCCGAAGCTCCCAAAATCACCCAATTCAATTCCAAAAAGTTCCAGTAGTCTTAGCCTAACATTCCTCGACTAAACTACGCCATTTATTCTCAATCTTAACCGTTAAAACATCGATTCTACCGATTAAACTCATTTCTGCCCTAAAATGGAAAATGAGCAAAAACTCTCCAACAATCCAAACCAATTCAACAAACACATACATAATCATACACATTGATAGAATAATAAGATTTCACACCCTTACCCGATTAAATCGATGCCTAGATGTTGTTCTTGATGATTCTCCAAGCTTTCCTCTTTTCTCCTCTTCTCTCTTCTTTCTCTTCCTTTTTCTTCCTTCTATTTCTTTCTCTTTTCTCTCGTCTTTCCACTTATATTTTTTTCTATTCTATTTCTCTCAAAATATCTATTAAATCCATTTTCTCACAAAATATCCAACTTAACATTAAATACTAAATGTCTAAAATACCCTACAATCTATTTTCCCCGAAAACTCTCAATATCGGTAAAATAGCATAATATGCATACATAACATATTAACACATAAATTCCACAATTAAAATAATAATCATCCAAATAAATCAAAAAGACTCAACAAAAATGGGAAATTAGAATCGGGGCGTTACACCGATCATCCTCAAGCTTCATCATCGCATCCCCGCCACTGTCAACGAGCCGCCGCCGACTTCTATTTGTGGGTAAAAATTCCACTCTTAAATCACCATTGCATGTTGCTTTCTGGATGGTTTTCAGGTTGAAGGAGAAGATGAAGGAACCGATTGAAGAAAGAAAGGCAAGAAGATGATCGAGTCAAAGATAGACGAAGAAGAAGACGGAGGGATCAATCGAAGGAAGAAAGGCAACTCTGGGAGATCGTGAAGTGAGAAAGAAGTGGTGGAGCAGCGACAAAGAGAAGAAGATAGAATGATTAGGGTTTTCTATTTTAATTTTGTTTTATGTTGTAATAATTCCCTGTGCACACACCCACCACGACTGCGATGCACACTCACACACCAGCCATGGGATCTCCGACGGATCCCATCGCACGATCCACCTCGCTCACCCACGATAAGCCATACGCGCCTGTACCACATGTGATTCTTCCGCCCTCATTAACCCTTAATCTGCTCTAATTAATTAACCTAATCAATTTAATTAATATTAATCTAATTAATTAACCTATTAATTTACCTTTTGATTAACTTATTTTGCTAAAATCATTAATTTACTTAATAATCTTTTTTTTACCCAATTAATCACTCATTATTTTAATTAATCATTCCATTTAATCAATTACCTTTTAATTAATAACTCATTTATTTGTGTTTACTAATTAACTATTTATAATCAACATTTATTTATTATCTATTTAAATATTAAAACCTATTTCATGTAACCTTTTTTTCAATCACGATCTTCTTAATTTAAAAAAAAAATTAATAAAGGCAATAATAAATAATACTAACCAATACTAAAATAATAAAAAAATTAATATTTAATATTTGGAAATAAGTTAACTAATTTAGCCTAATAAAAATTCAAAATAAGTAAAATAAAATGAACACAACCTTTTTAAGTTACTTAGAGTTTATAAGTTTTTTACAAATTAAGTTTTTTAATTAAAATAATTTAGGCTTAATTTAATTTAGAATTTAAAACACTTTAGTTTTTTTCAACATCTAGAATTTATTTTTTTTGTAGAAACCTTTTTCTAAAAACCTTTATTTATTTAAAAACATTCCTATCCAAAAATCTAATTAATTTATAATCTAATCTAAAAATCAAATATAATTCCTTAAAATCAATTCAACCCTCCTCTAAAATTAATTCTAGCCTAAAATCAATTTCGCCTAAAATTAATCAATTCAACTAAAATAAATTGATACTCTCCAACTTAACCAATCGTGCACGCTCATGTTCCCGTATCGATTCCATTCACATATGCACAATTCACACACTTGTCTTAGCGCTTTCATGCATTTGTGTATGCTTTTATTTCATCTGCAATTTATATTTATCTTCTTTTACCTTCCAGCATTTATCTTATCGCATTGCATAAATGTCCAAAGGAAGAACTTGCGCGTAACGTAAAACTTGCGCGTATGCATATCACTTGCACCATAATCCCCGTTGATCCTTGATCCCATTCAAGTCGATCTTTTAAGATAGATCCTACCCATAGGAGGACCTTTGTCTTTTATTTTACAACTTAGATAAAAACAAATCAACTCAATTCAACTATTTCAAACAATTAGAGAATAAGATGTTAATCATCTTAAGCGAGATAAAACTTCTACCCTATAACAATTCAATCAATATGTAGGGACTTCTTCACATAAGAGAGATAGAGGCGTACTTGTTGACAATCCGAGTACTTGAGCCTTTCTCTTAAGGCGATGCCAAGACTATTTTCCTACGAAGTTGTGGTGGTTAAATCAAGTAATTTCCCTTAAAATGAAAACTTGACTTTTCTCCTAAAACCAATCAATCAACATACCATTATCCCGTAAGAACTTTGACCATAGTCAATAAATTCCTCAAACCCTTTAGGGGAACTACAATTACTCTGATTCCATTTCCGTCAGGATATGTAGGCACAAGATACGACATCTTGGCGAGTAAACTTAGAATCAAACCATTAGGTCTTTCATCCTTAAGCAGATAATCCATAGTAATAAACAACATAAAACAAGAGGTTCCTGTAGAATACTACAGAAACTTAGGATGCTAGCACCTTCCCTAAGTTTAACCAACCCCCGAACCTATAACTCTGTAGCTTAGTAAACATAATATATATTATTTCAGAAAAAACAGATTTTTAAAAATAATGAATATATATTATATTTTAAATGTGTTATTTTTAAAAAACAAATTATATATTATATTTTAGAATATTATATTTTGAGAATATGTAGTATATTTTAGTAAACATAATTTATATTATTTTAGAAAAAATAGATTAAAATTTGTGTCTAAATAGATTTAAAATAGATTTTAGTGAACATATTTTATTAGGTTGGTGTCGAAATAGAAAACGTAGATTTAAATTTGTTAAATTAATGTGAAAAGAATTATATTATTTTGCATATTAAAATTACATATTTTATTAAAATGATATATAATGATAGTACTAAGCATTGTTACACCGACTCAAGAAATACTTCATTTGAGAAAGTTATCTAGAGGGCCTGTTCAAAGAGCAATTGAATGGCACACATACTTTGTGAACGGCTATAAATTTCACATCCAGGCTTGGACAGAAGGGAAAAAAAACCATAAATAGTGGTGTATTTGTTAAAGGAGTTACAGATGGTGGTGAACACGACTTCTATGGCGTTTTTGCGCATATTTATGAGTTGGCATACAATTACTTTGACTCGAAAAATAGAGTTGTCTTGTTTTATTGTGATTGGTATGATCCATCTGCCAAGGGCACAAAAATAGATAAGAAATATAACACTGTTGATATTCGAATGGACATAAGGTACAAAGAGTATGACCCTTTCATAATGTCACATATCGTTAAACAAGTTTATTAGGTTCCGTACCCTTCAATTCAGTCACGTAAACGTGGATGGTGTGTTGTAATCAAAACAAAACCATTGGGTCATATTGAAACTGACGATCTAGTGGAAGATGCTGCTTACCAAGACCATGAAATTTCTCAAATTAATGATGTGGTTGAAGTTGAAGAAATTACAAGTTTGTGTGATACATTGGTCCAGGGTCATCAACTTGATGCATTTGTGTTGTTGGTAGATAATAATATGGACGAAGAGCATGAAGAGTTTGGATCTGAGGACATTATTGGATCAGATGTTGAAAATAATATGGACGAAGAGCATGAAGACTTTTGTATAGATAGTTTTTATATGTGTTCGAACAATTTTTATTAATGTATTATTTTTTTATATGAATGCAAATGATTTTTACGTATATATATTGTGTTGATAATAATATTAATTTATTTACGTATTATTTATTTATTGATAACTCTTTCAAAATAGATAATGCCACCCCGAACTGACAAGGGTAAGGCTAAAGAGACCCAGCCCTGTTCGAGAGCTAGAGTACGTGAGGTACCGCCCTCGTCCATGTATGCTTCTCGCCCACTGACTCAGGCAGATCTAATGTCCGTAGACACCTCACAACCATTTACGACATTACTTTCCTCCTCCCAAACGGTTCCATATGGGAATCCATCATTTATTAGTCCGTTTGGGGATCCTTCATGCATCCGCTTGGGGGATATAATTTTCCCCATGTACCATCTACGTTCACGCAGCAGTCTGGGGGATCTAGTTTTCCTGGGGGAGCTAGTTTTCTTCCGCAGCATTATTCCTTCACACAGCAGCCTAGGGGATCTATTTTCCTCAGCAGACTCACTTTGCACAGCCTGGGGGATATGGTTTTCCTCAGTAGTATTCCTTCACGCCGCAGCCTTTAGGATCTAGTTTTCCTCAGCAGACTCCCTCCTCGCACCAACCAGAGGGATTTGACTCCCGCATTCCACACCCCACACATATACCTGTGTGTCAGCAGCAGGATGACCACACTATTCAGGAGGATGACGATGTTCATGAGGAGCAGACAAATCCTGTTACAGAGGAGCTTTTGGTGGTTGAAGGACGACATCTGATTAGGCCTGAGGGATCTGGGTATGTTTTTAATTTATAATATTTATTTAGCTATATATTGCCATTTTATGTTTAATACTCATTCAAATTATTGTTGTTTAGTTTTGATCTGCGTCGGCCTGCTGCAAAAGATGTTAACTAGATCATTCAATTGATGTATACAAAACTCATTAAGTCTTTCAGAGAGCTCCCAGATACTGAGAAAGATATATGGTTTGATAAATTCAAGGTAAATTGTATTTTTATTATAGTTATGTTATTTTATAACTATTTTTTGTTATATATATCTAACATTTTATTTGTTTGTCATATAACTTGCTGGAACGGTGTACTTGGCAAAAATTTGACGAGTTCAAAAATTTTTTTTCCAGAAGTAAGGTATCAAGCAGATTATCTGACAAGCTCAGGAATCCTAGACAACATTGGGAAGAGCTATTTAAATATTAAAGCCTATTTCATGTAACCTTTTTTATTCACGATCTTCTTAATTTAAAAAGAAAAGAATTAATATAAGCAATAATAAATAATACTAACCAATACTAAAATAATAAAAATATTAATATTTAATATTTGAAAATAAGTTAACTAATTTAATTTAGCCTAATAAAAATTCAAAATAAGTAAAATAAAATGAACACAACCTTTTTAAGTTACTTAGAGTTTATAAGTTTTTTACAAATTAAGTTTTTTAATTAAGATAATTTAAGCTTAATTTAATTTAGAATTTAAAACACTTTAGTTTTTTTCAACATCTAGACCTTATTTTTTTGTAGAAACCTTTTTCTAAAAACCGTTATTTATTTAAAAACATTCCTATCCAAAAATTTATTTAATTTATAATCTAACCTAAAAATCAAATATAATTCCTTAAAATCAATTCAACCCTCCTCTAAAATCAATTATAGCCTAAAATCAATTTCGCCTAAAATTAATCAATTCAACTAAAATAAATCGATACTCCCCAACTTAATCAATCGTGCACGCTCACGTTCACGCATCAATTCCATTCACATATGCACAATTCACACACTTGTCTTAGCGCTTTCATGCATTTGTGTATGCTTTTATTTCATCCGCAATTTATATTTATCGTCTTTTACCTTCACACATTTATCTTATCGCATTACATAAATGTCCAAAGAAAGAACTTGCGCGTATGCATATCACCTGCATCATAATCACCTTTGATCCTTGATCCCATTCAAGTCGATCTTTTAAGATAGATCCTACCCATAGGAGGACCTTTGTCTTTTATTTTACAACTTAGATAAAAATAAATCAACTCAATTCAACTATTTCAAACAATTAGAGAATAAGATGTTAATCATCTTAAGCGAGATAAAACTTCTACCCTATAACAATTCAATCAATATGTAGGGACTTCTTCACTTAAGAGAGATAAAGGCGTACTTGTTGACAATCCGAGTACTTGAGCCTTTCTCTTAAGGCGATGCTAAGACTATTTTCCTACGAAGTTGTGGTGGTTAAATCAAGTAATTTCCCTTAAAATGAAAACTTGACTTTTTTCCTAAAACCAATCAATCAACATACCATTATCCCGTAGGAACTTTGACCATAGTCAATAAATTCCTCAAACCCTTTAGGGGAACTACAATTACTCTGATTCCATTTCCGTCAGGATATGTAGGCACAAGATACGACATCTTGGCGAGTAAACTTAGAATCAAACTATTAGGTCTTTCATCCTTAAGCAGATAATCCATAGTAATAAACAACATAAAACAAGAGGTTCCTGTAGAATACTACAGAAACTTAGGATGCTAGCACCTTCCCTAAGTTTAACCAACCCCCGAACCTATAACTCTCTAGCTTTTGCATTTGCATTGCATTGTGGGTAATTCGATCTTTTTTCCTTCCTTTGGACAAATTAAAGACTGGTTGTAATGAATTTAGATTCAAGCTAATCAATAGCTTGGTATCCAATTTTCACCGCGACAATTATATATTTTTAATGTGTTATTTTTAGTAAACCAATTATATATATTATAGAATATTATATTATTGAATAATTATTATATTTTAGTAAACATAATATATATTATTTCAGAAAAAACAGATTTTTAAAAATAATGAATATATATTATATTTTAAATGTGTTATTTTTAAAAAACAAATTATATATTATATTTTAGAATATTATATTTTGAGAATATGTAGTATATTTTAGTAAACATAATTTATATTATTTTAGAAAAAATAGATTAAAATTTGTGTCTAAATAGATTTAAAATAGATTTTAGTGAACATATTTTATTAGGTTGGTGTCGAAATAGAAAACGTAGATTTAAATTTGTTAAATTAATGTGAAAAGAATTATATTATTTTGCATATTAAAATTACATATTTTATTAAAATGATATATAATGATAGTACTAAGCATTGTTGCACCGACTCAAGAAATACTTCATTTGAGAAAGTTATCTAGAGGGCCTGTTCAAAGAGCAATTGAATGGCACACATACTTTGTGAACGGCTATAAATTTCACATCCAGGATTGGACAGAAGGGAAAAAAACCATAAATAGTGGTGTATTTGTTAAAGGAGTTACAGATGGTGGTGAACACGACTTCTATGGCGTTTTTGCGCATATTTATCAGTTGGCATACAATTACTTTGACTCAGAAAATAGAGTTGTCTTGTTTTATTGTGATTGGTATGATCCATCTGCCAGGGGCACAAAAATAGATAAGAAATATAACACTGTTGATATTCGAATGGACATAAGGTACAAAGAGTATGACCCTTTCATAATGTCACATATCGTTAAACAAGTTTATTAGGTTCCGTACGCTTCAATTCAGTCACGTAAACGTGGATGGTGTGTTGTAATCAAAACAAAACCATTGGGTCATATTGAAACTAACGATCTAGTGGAAGATGCTGCTTACCAAGACCATGAAATTTCTCAAATTAATGATGTGGTTGAAGTTGAAGAAATTACAAGTTTGTGTGATACATCGGCCGAGGGTCATCAACTTGATGCATTTGTGTTGTTGGTAGATAATAATATGGACGAAGAGCATGAAGAGTTTGGATCTGAGGACATTATTGGATCAGATGTTGAAAATAATATGGACGAAGAGCATGAAGAGTTTGTATAGATAGTTTTTATATGTGTTCGAACAATTTTTATTAATGTATTATTTGTTTTATATGAATGCAAATGATTTTTACGTATATATATGGTGTTAATAATAATATTAATTTATTTACGTATTATTTATTTATTGATAACTCTTTCAAAATAGATAATGCCACCCTGAACTGACAAGGGTAAGGCTAAAGAGACCCAGCCCTGTTCGAGAGCCAGAGTACGTGAGGTACCGCCCTCGCCCATGTATGCTTCTCGCCCACAGACTCAGGCAAATCTAATGTCCGTAGACACTTCATAGCCATTTACGACATTACTTTCCTCCTCCCAAACGGTTCCATCTGGGAATCCATCATTTATTAGTCCGTTTGGGGATCCTTCATGCATCCGCTTGGGGGATATAATTTTCCCCATGTACCATCTACGTTCACGCAGCAGTCTGGGGGATCTAGTTTTCCTGGGGGAGCTAGTTTTCTTTCGCAGCATTATTCCTTCACACAGCAGCCTAGGGGATCTAGTTTTCCTCAGCATACTCACTTTGCACAGCCTGGGGGATATGGTTTTCCTCAGTAGTATTCCTTCACGCCGCAACCTTTAGGATCTAGTTTTCCTCAGCAGACTCCCTCCTCGCACCAGCCAGAGGGATTTGACTCCCGCATTCCACACCCCACACATATACCTGTGTGTCAGCAGCAGGATGACCACACTATTCAGGAGGATGACGATGTTCATGAGGAGCAGACAAATCCTATTACAGAGGAGCTTTTGGTGGTTGAAGGACGACATCTGATTAGGCCTGAGGGATCTGGGTATGTTTTTAATTTATAATATTTATTTAGCTATATATTGCCATTTTATGTTTAATACTCATTCAAATTATTGTTGTTTAGTTTTGATCTGCGTCGGCCTGCTGCAAAAGCTGTTAACTAGATCATTCAATTGATGTATACAAAACTCATTAAGTCTTTCAGAGAGCTCCCAGATACTGAGAAAGATATATGGTTTGATAAATTCAAGGTAAATTGTATTGTTATTATAGTTATGTTATTTTATAACTATTTTTTGTTATATATATCTAACATTTTATTTGTCTGTCATATAACTTGCAGGAAAGGTGTACTTGGCAAAAATTTGACGAGTTCAAATTTTTTTTTCCAGAAGTAAGGTATCAAGTGTAACACCCCCTTCTATACCCCAAATAAATGCATATAAAACAATTAAGCACATACGCAATATCAGAGTAAAAAGGTTTTATAATAAGGTATAAAAGAAGAATGCCACAATTTCACCAATAAAACACTTTAACATTTTGCTCCATAAAATATGTAACATTTTCAAAATTAAGCGGAAGATCAAATCATTTGATCGTTTTCAAAATATTAATCCATGTACACATAAGCTATCCAAATTAATATATCATATTCAGTTAGATTTACAAAACCACATAAGCTGATACATCGCAATGTATCACAAAAGAATGACTATACTAGTCTAACTACCCGGTGTTACATATCAGAGCAGCAGACTCAAAAGAATGAAGACTAATCTTCACAAAAGGACTCCAGCATCCTAATCTGCAATGCCTCATAGAGCATTATAAAACAGCAGAAGGGTGAGAAATATAACCATAATAATCAAAGCATGAGATTATATATATATAGGTAATCATGTAACACATATTCACATTTCTCACCACACTTCATTCTCTTAGTCATATATATTTACCACACGTATATATAGACAAACATGGATATTCACAAAGCATTCCCACATTATGTATACACTTACAATTTCCACAGTCTCATCATTCACACATAAGCATCACTTCATGCATATGTCATATATCAATGTGACTCAACAACTCAATGCAACTCATGCAATACGGTACCGACTCTCGTTATCTTTTTTCGGTTTTTACATTAAACCGGGTCCACACTTCTAGACCGATAACCCGTTATCTTTTTTCGGTTTTTACATTAAACCGGGTCCACACTTCTAGACCGATAACCACAAAGGCCCGTCCTCTAAGCCTTCAAACCCACACTTCTAGGTTTGGGACAAGCCACTAGTTTCCACGAAACTAACAGACATTGCCTCTTGACTAAATGATGCATGTACAATCAACCACAACAAATGCACTTAAGACCGACATCTTAATCTCATGCATTTACATGATTCATCACTTCAAGAATTACACAATGATTGCACATACAACATATATCACACAATCAAGGTATTCACATCACAATACCATTTGTACAATTATAAGTCATGCACACATATCCACAATGTTCTCATGCATACTCATCACATAATTGTATACCCATTAAGCATTCGCAAGTTCATTAGACAATACACATACATTCATCATTGTATTCACATGTATTTCTATTTATCACGATTAACACGCATCGCACATCAACTAGGATTCACGCCCGTAGGCTACCCACAGCACACATCATCACAATAGATCATATCTATATCATATCATAGAGGTATTAACCTATGTGAATCAATCAAACACTCACCACATGAGCAACACAGCAAAAGAAAAATGTTGTCACATTCGCCTTCATTCGCTTGGCGAACCCTCGCAGCGAACCTTCGCCTGGCCTTCGCCTGGAGAACTCCCTCAGCGAACACTCGCTAGGCTTCGCCTGGCGAGACTTCCCAGCGAGCCCAAGTCAGTAGCTACTGACTTCATTCGCCACCATTCGCCAGCACCTTCGCTGGGCGAACCTTCGCTATCCACCTTCACTTGGCGAACTCGCCAGCGAAGTTCACTGGGATTAACTTATAATTATTCGCCAACATTCGCTAGGCTTCGCCTGGCGAAGCTTCGCCTGCGCTCGCCTGGCGAGAGCCAGCGAACCTGCACAGAACAGAACCCTATTTTGTTCCTCCTTCACCCATCCATCATCAACCCTCTCTTACACATCCAAATCAGTATAAACAACATCAATACATGTTACCCGACTATTCTACGGCATTATTGCTCAGTTTCAACCGATTAAATCACAGTTCTACCGATTATTCCAACTTTTGCCCTAATTGGAAAGTGATGGAAACTCTACCAAAACCCCAACCTAACATACATAACATCATACAATGATCACATAGAAACATTTCTCACCCTTACCTCGATTAATCGGAGCTTTGATGTTGGTTCTTGATGATTTCCACTTTTCCTCTTCTTCTCTTTCTCTCCTTTCTTCTTCTTTCCTCTTTCCTTCCAAATGTTTTCTAACTTTCTTTTCTTTTCTTTCTCTCTTATATATTTCCTTCATTTTCCTTCCTTCCAATTCCTTCTCAATTCTCTATTAATCCCAATTAATAAAAATTAATTTCCAACATTAATAAAAATCCCACTAAATCAATTAATTACTACAATTAATTATTTAATGAAATTTGGGCTGTTACATCAAGCAGATTATCTGACAAGCTCAGGAATCCTAGACAACATTGGGAAGAGCTATTTAAATATTAAAGCCTATTTCATGTAACCTTTTTTATTCACGATCTTCTTAATTTAAAAAGAAAATAATTAATATAAGCAATAATAAATAATACTAACCAATACTAAAATAATAAAAAGATTAATATTTAATATTTGAAAATAAGTTAACTAATTTAGCCTAATAAAAATTCAAAATAAGTAAAATAAAATGAACACAACCTTTTTAAGTTACTTAGAGTTTATAAGTTTTTTACAAATTAAGTTTTTTAATTAAGATAATTTAAGCTTAATTTAATTTAGAATTTAAAACACTTTAGTTTTTTTCAACATCTAGACCTTATTTTTTTTTGTAGAAACCTTTTTCTAAAAACCTTTATTTATTTAAAAACATTCCTATCCAAAAATTTATTTAATTTATAATCTAACCTAAATCAAATATAATTCCTTAAAATCAATTCAACCCTCCTCTAAAATCAATTCTAGCCTAAAATCAATTTCGCCTAAAATTAATCAATTCAACTAAAATAAATCGATACTCCCCAACTTAATCAATCGTGCACGCTCACGTTCACGCATCAATTCCATTCACATATGCACAATTCACACACTTGTCTTAGCGCTTTCATGCATTTGTGTATGCTTTTATTTCATCCACAATTTATATTTATCGTCTTTTACCTTCCCACATTTATCTTATCGCATTGCATAAATGTCCAAAGGAAGAACTTGCGCGTATGTATATCACCTGCATCATAATCACCTTTGATCCTTGATCCCATTCAAGTCGATCTTTTAAGATAGATCCTACCCATAGGAGGACCTTTGCCTTTTATTTTACAACTTAGATAAAAATAAATCAACTCAATTCAACTATTTCAAACAATTAGAGAATAAGATGTTAATCATCTTAAGCGAGATAAAACTTCTACCCCATAACAATTCAATCAATATGTAGGGACTTCTTCACTTAAGAGAGATAGAGGCGTACTTGTTGATAATCCGAGTACTCGAGCCTTTCTCTTAAGGCGATGCCAAGACTATTTTCCTACGAAGTTGTGGTGGTTAAATCAAGTAATCTCCCTTAAAATGAAAACTTGTCTTTTCTCCTAAATCCAATCAATCAACATACCATTATCCCGTAGGAACTTTGACCATAGTCAAAGACTTCCTCAAACCCTTTAGGGGAATTACAATTACTCTGATTCCATTCCCGTCAGGATATGTAGGCACAAGATACGACATCTTGGCGAGTAAACTTAGAATCAAACCATTAGGTCTTTCATCCTTAAACAGATAATCCATAGCAATAAACAACATAAGGTTCCTGTAGAGTACTACAGAAACTTAGGATGCTAGCACCTTTCATAAGTTTAACCAATCCCCGAACCTATAACTCTCTAGCTTTTGCATTTGCATTGCATTGTGGATGATTCGATCTTTTTCCCTTCCTTTGGACAAATTAAAGACCGGCTGTAATGAATTTAGATTCAAGCTAATCAATAGTTTGGTATCCAATTTTCACCGCGCCAATTATATATTTTTAATGTGTTGTTTTTAGTAAACCAATTATATATATATATATATATTATAGAATATTATATTATTGAATAATTATTATTTTTTAGTAAACGTAATATATATTATTTCAGAAAAAACCGATTTTTAAAAATAATGAATATATATTATATTTTAAACGTGTTACTTTTAATAAAAAAATTATATATTATATATTAGAATATTATATTTTGAGAATATGTAGTATATTTTAGTAAACACAATTTATATTATTTTAGAAAAAATAGATTAAAATTTGTGTCTAAATAGATTTAAAATAGATTTTAGTGAACATATTTTATTAGGTTGGTGTTGAAATAGAAAAAATAGATTTAAATTTGTTAAATTAATGTGAAAAGAATTATATTATTTTGTATATTAAAATTACATATTTTATTAAAATGATATATAATGATAGTACTAAGCATTGTTGCACCGACTCAAGAAATACTTCATTTGAGAAAGTTATCTAGAGGGCCTGTTCAAAGAGCAATTGAATGACACACATACTTTGTGAACGGCTATAAATTTCACACCCAGGCTTGGACGGAAGGGAAAAAACCATAAATAGTGGTGTATTTGTTAAAGGAGTTATAGATGGTGGTGGAGACGACTTCTATGGCGTTGTTGCACATACTTATGAGTTGGCATAAAATTACTTGGACTCGAAAAATAGATCTGTCTTGTTTTATTGTGATTGGTATGATCCATCTGCTAGGGGCATAAAAATAGATAAGAAATATAACACTCTTGATATTCGAATGGACATAAGGTACAAAGAGTATGACCCTTTCATAATGTCACATATCGTTAAACAAGTTTATTAGGTTCCGTACCCTTCAATTCAGTCACGTAAACATGGATGGTGTGTTGTAATCAAAACAAAACCTTTGGGTCATATTGAAACTGACGATCTAGTGGAAGATGCTGCTTACCAAGACCATGAAATTTCTCAAATTAATGATGTGGTTGAAGTTGAAGAAATTACAAATTTGTGTGATACATTGGCCAAGGGTCATCAACTTGATGCATTTGTGTTGTTGGTAGATAATAATATGGACGAAGAGCATGAAGAGTTTGAATCTGAGGACATTATTGGATCAGATGATGAAAATAATATGGACGAAGAGCATGAAGAGTTTGTATAGATAGTTTTTATATGTGTTCGAACAATTTTTATTAATGTATTATTTGTTTTATATGAATGCAAATGATTTTTACGTATATATATTATGTTGATAATAATCTTAATTTATTTACGTATTATTTATTTATTGATAACTCTTTCAAAATAGATACAATGCCACCCCGAACTGACAAGGGTAAGGCTAAGGAGACCCAGCCCTGTTCGAGAGCCAGAGTACGTGAGGTACCGCCCTCGCCCATGTATGTTTCTCGCCCACAGACTCAGGCAGATCTAATATCCGTAGACACTTCACATCCATTTACGATATTACTCTCCTCCTCCCAAACAGTTCCATTTGGGAATCCATCGTTTATTAGTCCATTTGGGGATCCTTCATGCATCCGCTTGGGGGATATAATTTTCCCCATGTACCATCTACGTTCACGCAGCAGTCTGGGGGATCTAGTTTTCCTGGGGGAGCTAGTTTTCTTCCTCAACATTATTCCTTCACACAGCGGCCTGGGGGATCTAGTTTTCCTCAGCAGACTCACTTTGCACAGCCTGGGGGATCTGGTTTTCCTCAGTAGTATTCCTTCACGCCGCATCCTTTAGGATCTAGTTTTCCTCAGTAGATTCCCTCCACGCACCAACCAGAGGGATCTGACTCCCGCATTCCACACCCCACACATATACCTGCGTGTCAGCAGCATAATGACCATACTATTCAGGAGGATGACGATCTTCATGAGGAGCAGACAAATCTTGTTGCAGAGGAGCTTTTGGTGGTTGAAGGACGACATCTGATTAGGCCTGAGGGATCTGGGTATGTTTTTAATTTATAATATTTATTTAGCTATATATTTCCATTTTATGTTTAATACTCATTCAAATTATTGTTGTTTAGTTTTGATCTGTGTCGGCCTGCTGCAAAAGCTGTAAACTGGATCATTCAATTGATGTATACAAAACTCATTAAGTCTTTCGGAGAGCTCCCATATACTGAGAAAGATATATGGTTTGATAAATTCAAGGTAAATTGTATTTTTATTATAGTTATGTTATTTTATAACTATATTTTGTTATATATATCTAACATTTTATTTGACTTTCATATAACTTGCAGGAAAGTGTACTTGGCAAAATTTTGACGAGTTCAAAATTTTTTTTCCAAAAGTAAGGTATCTAGCAGATTATCTGACATGCTCAGGAATGCTAGACAACATTGGGAAAGAGATCAAACTCGTCCTAACTGGATAGGCGAGGAAATATTTGGAGAACTTATTGAGTGGTGGAAGACAGAAGATTTTCAGAGAAGATCTGAACATGCTAAAAAGATGATGGCATCTGAAGCAAGTCGCTGTCTTAGTACAGTTGGAAGTATCAGTATCGACAAACATCATCGACAAATGGTAATTATAACTGTCTTTTTAAGTTTTATTTTGTATTATTATATATTTAATTAAACTTCATTATTTTAATTAGAAAAAGGATTTGGGTAGGGAGCCACAAATTAATGAGCTATTTGTTAAGACCTGAACCAAAAAATCAGGGGAGTTTGTTGACGGCCGTTCCAAATCAACCTTGGTAACTTGTTTATTATAGTTGAATTCTTTTATTTTCATAATTACTGTATATAATTAAATTTTTTAAAATATATTTAATTTAATTTAATTTTTTTAATGTGTGTGTAGGAGTTGTACCAGACCTTGCTTGCCTAATATCAAACTGAAAATCCTCAATATATGCCGATTCAGAATGCACCGCTTGATCCACGCGTGGATCTTTATATTTGGAATTTAACAGGAGGCGGGAAGGGGGTCAATGGATGTTTTTTTGGTCTGGGGACTTTGGCTGGCGATTATAAAAAAGGGGACCGAACTTTATTTCAAATTCTCGATGATGGGGAGGAGGATCTCGTCCGGCAGAACTGACACCAGAAATGTTGGCAACAGTGAGACAGTTAGCTCTATCTGAGGCGAGACGAGAGGCGGAGGCACATGTGGCGTCCCTAAAGGCTGAAATGGAGAATATGAGAAATAGACAAAATGCTGAAATAAAGGAAATGAGGAAGCGGAAATCAGACGTGGAGGCACAAATGCGAAATTTTTTTTCCTCAAAATCGAATTATTCTGTCCAAGATGATGAAGAAGACGAAGATGCATCATTTAGTACTGACGACGAATAACTTTTTATTATTATTATTTATATTTGTGACGTGGATATTACGTGACAACTTTTTTTTATATTTTTTATATTTGTGACGTGAATTTCATGTGAATAAATATTTATATTTTTTAATGTATATTATTTTAATTAAAAATTATTTTAATTTTTTAAATTTTATAGTTAATATTTAATATTTAATACTTATTTTAATTTTATAGTTGTTTTCAGTTAATATTTATTATTTTTTTATTATTAAATTTTATAGTGAAGTGCAACCCATGTCAGTAAGATAAAACATATTTTCATTTGTGGCATGCAAACCACGTCACTAATTAGTGACGTGGGAATTCCATGGGAAAATATTTAATTGGTGTCAGGCATAACATGCAGAGACATATTAGGAAAGGTGGTTTCCCATGTGAAAACCAAGTCACAACTTAGTGACGTGTTTTTCACGTGGAAACTTTTTCTATTATTTTTGTTATTTGTGACGTGAGTCCCATGTCACAACTTAGTGACGTGTTTTTCACGTGGGAAAATGTTCCCACCATTGCTTTTCCTACGTGTTTTACCCACGTTGCAAATGTTGCTTAGTGAAGTATTTTTTAGGTTAGTGACGTGAAAATCATTTGGGAAAATGCAATGTTTCTTGTAGTGTTTGTATCTATACTTTTCAACAATTTAATTTTCATTCATATGTTAATCGGTGATTAGAATTGTATAGCAACACTTTTTTACTTCTTATTCTTATTTTATGCATTTTAGATCCTTAAAATCGAATAGACAATTGGAATTTCTAAAGAAAATAAAGGGTTATACCTAAAAGAAAACCTGCATTTTACCTAGTGATTTAGTGACGTGGTAAACACGTGAGAAAAAACAGAGGTTGCAATGTGTAAACCACGTCACTACAATATTTAATTAATATTTCCTTCAAACTTAAAATCTATAACGTTGAGTGTTATTTTTTAGGGGGAGGAAAATTTGAATTATTCAAAAAATTAGTTGTGGCGTGGTAACCACATGGGAATAAAAAATTCAAAAATGTCTTTATATTTGCGACGTGGAAAATAAGTCACAAACTACCCACATGGTAACCACGTCACAAGTTGGAAAATATTAATGTTGGTCAGCTTTTACTTTTACAGTTGAGACACATTAAACATGAATTTGACTTTTTCAGGATTCCCATGTGACTCCCACGTCGCAAATGGGACACATTAATGTATTATTATTTTTTTGTACCGTTGCTTGTCAATTAATATTAGAACGTTACAAAATTAAATGCTGAGAAAGTTCCGACGTGCATCTCACGTGACAACTTTCCCGTGTTAGTTTCACGTCGCAAAATTTCTACTTTATTGAGTGTTTCGATGTGGAATTCAAGTGGGTACTTTCCCAAGTGTCTACCACGTCGCAAATGAGACTATATATATTGGCAACTCAGAACTCCCTTCACACATTTCTCTTTTCCTTTCTTCTTCCTTCTTCCTCCTTCCTTCTGCTTGTGTGTTTCCTTTCCTCCTTCACTGCTTCACAAACATTTTCAGGTAAATGTTACATTCTTAGATTTTACATTCTTCCTTCTTCCTCCTACCTTTTACATTTTATTTTAATTCTTTCTTATTATTAATTTTTAATTTTTTTTTTCAGATTTGGAAGAATAAGTTTTAGTAATTTGCTCCACTGAGGTATTTATGTAATTAAAATTATTTAATTTTCAGATTTATAGGTATATGAAATGTTTGGTTGTTGTTGTATAAAATTAGAATTTATTAATTATATATGAAAAACATAATATGTATTATATTTTAAATGTGAATAATATTGATTATATATGAATAATATTGTATATGAAATATTTGGTTGTTGTTGTTGTATTTAAATATGTTATTTTTATTAAAAACAAAATATATATTATATTTTTAGTTATTTATTATATATGAAAAAAAATTATATATTATATTTTAGAATCTATTATATTTTTAAAAACAGATTATATAGTATATTAGAAAAAATAGAATTTTTAAAAATATTTTTAGTAAACAAAATTGTAAATAGAAAAAATTAAAGAGTATTTTTTAAAAAACATAAAGTTATGTAGATCAGAAAACAAAATTGTAAATATTTTTAGAAAAAATATTTTGCAAATAGAAGTATTTTTATTAAAACATAATGAATATGTATTAAATTTTAAATATGTTATTTTTAGTAAACAAATTATATATCATATTTTAGAATATTATATTATAGAATATGTATTATATTTTAGTAAACATAATGTATATTATTTTAGAAAAAAAAAAGATTTTTAAAAATAATGAATATATATTATATTTTAAATGTGTTATTTTTAGTAAACAAATTATATATTATATTTAAGAATATTATATTTTAGAATATGTATTATATTTTAGTAAATATAATATATCTTATATTAGAAAAAATAGAATTTTTAAAAATATTTAAATTTATTTTTATTAGGTTAAAATAATGTGAAAAGAATTATGGGGAAGGGGGATCCCGTCCGACAGAATTCACACCAGAAATGTTGGCAACAGTAAGACAGTTGCCTCTATCTGAGGCGAGATAAGAGGCGGAGGCACGTGAGGCAGCCCTAAAGGCCGAAATGAAGAATATGAGAAATAGGCAAAATGCTGAAATGGAGGAAATGAGGAAGCGACAATCCGACATGGAGACACAAATGCGACAATTTTTGCCTCACAATCAAATTATTCTGTCTAAGATGATGAAAAGGAGGAAGATGCTATATTTAGTACTGACGATGAATAACTTTTTATTTATTATTAATTATGTTTGTGAAGTGAATATTACGTGACAATTTTTTCAATCATTTTTTATGTTTGTGACGTGAATATTATGTGACTAAATATTTATATCTTTTTTAATGTATATATTAAAAAAATAAAAAATATAATTTGAAAATTATTTTAATTTTTTGTTTTATTATTTATTAATTCGTTGTATTCATTAATATTTAATTTTTTTTATTATTAAATTATACAGTGAAGTGAAAACAAAGTCACTAACTCAAAACAGATTTTATTTTTAGCATGGGAACCACGTCACTAATTAGTGACATGGAAATCACGTGGGAACATTTACATTAGTGTCAGGCTGAACGTGCTACAGACATTTTGGGAAAGGTGATTTCCCACGTGAAAATCACGTCACTAATTAGTGACGAGAATTTCACGTGGGTACGTTTTCAATTATTTTGGTGGTTTGTGGCGTGAATTCCATTTCACAAATTAGTGATGTGATTTTCACGTGGGAAAATGTTCCTACCGTTGGTTTTTCGACGTGTTTTACCCACGTCGCAAATTTTGCTTAATGAAGTGTTTTTTGGCTTAGTGACGTGAAAACCATGTGGGAAAACACAATATTTCTTGTAGTGATACTACTTTTATAAGGAGACATATGGTCCAAAAATATTGTTCTATTTGTTAGAGTAAGATTTGATTTTGCATCTATACCTTTAAATTTTGATGATAATAATGTACTATTTGTGTGAGAATAATTTTGACACCCGAAAAGTTTGTTATTATGTAGCTTTAACAACAAGTTCTGATTCTGAGTATATGACGTGAAACATCATTAGTTTCTGAACATTTTGTTCTGAAATTTGCTTCTGCACTGATTCACTCCTGAGAAGTTTTTGGAAAGATGTTATATTGCTGCTGCAATGTTCTCTCCACTTCTATTTATGTATGTGACTTTGATCGTCAAACTTTTGAAGAATGACAAGCTTTTGAAGTTTTGTTATTTAGCTGAAATCTCTGAAGATCTTAAGTCAGACGCTGATGCTGTCAAGGTTCTGACTAAAGATTTTGAAGATTCTGATTTCAGCTATGTATTTCTTCTTTTCATGCTTCATCAACTTTCATCAGAAGCCAATGAATTGGAAGATAAGATCAAAGAGGATATGTGATCAAATAGTACATGATACAAAACAAAGTATTTCTTCTACTAACCTTAAAATATGGGCGAAGTTTCACACCTATTACTAATCTGTTAGTGGATAACTGCATTTTTTCGTATCCTAATTTTTCCCTCCGACAGTTCCTTTTTCTTGCTATATAAAGAGGACTTGGAGACATGAAAAAAGTTGCCATCTTTACAAGATTGTTTCTACGTGAAAATATCTCAACTTGTGCATACTTTTCTTTTAATATTTTATATTTCATTTATGTAAAATTTTCTTATGCAGAAGCAACTTGTAACACATATATCTTTATTCAAACTTGTTTGCTTGTATTTCTTTAAGAGACCAGTTAGGTCAGAATCCTCGAGAAGACTTTGACAGTTTGTCATTGTGGTTTGTTAGTTACCAGCAGTTGCTCACGCATTTGTAATCAATTGATTATAGTGGATTAAATCCTTGTGTATAAGGCAAAACCACCTTGACAGGTGGACTGGAGTAGCTTTGATTTCAAGCGAACCAGGATAAAAATCTGTGTATCTTTCTCTTTTAAATCTTTTGATTATGTTGAGCTTTTGAGTTGGTATAAAGCTTTTATTTTAAAACCCTATTCAACTCCCTCTTTCTTGCGTTTTTCGCACCTTCAATTGGCATTTGAGCTTCGCTTCTGATTATGATAAAGTTTTATCAACACTTCACCGTGTTCAGTACCGATCAAGTTTGTCTGTGAGAAACAATGATTGTTGCCACTTCTGTTGCTAACAACAATGAGAAAGATCACTACAGCGTGAAACCACCAGTGTTTGATGGTGAAAAGTTTGATTATAAGAAAGACGAAATCAAAAGTTTCTTTCTAGGATATGATGTTGATCTCTGAGATCTTGTATTCGATGGCTATGTTCACCTAGTTGATGCTACATGAAACAATGTAGAAATAAGTGTTATGATAGATCAACAAAAGAAGGATTACATGAATCATCATAAGGATAGAATAATATTTCTTAATGTCATCTCTTATACTGAGTATGAGAAGATTACAAACAGAGATACTACTAAGTTCATTTTTTATTCTGTGAGGATGACTGATGAAGGGAATGCTCAAGTAAAGAAGACAAAGGCATTGGCCTTAATTTAGAAATATGAGGCATTCAAAGTGGAAGATGATGAAACCGTTGAGACTATATTCTCAAGATTTCAGATGCTTGTTGCAGGACTCAAGGTTCTTGACAAAGATTATTCTACGACTGACCATGTCAAGAAAATCATTAGAAGTCTCCCTAAAAAATGGAGACCTTGGTAACTGCCTTATTGTGAATCAATGGAACGACGTACCCAAAATTGACATAATGTGCCTTGATAGGCCCGCTTACATATTTGCAGTTGAAGCAGTTATCGATGACAAGCCTTAGTTTCACGACATCAAGTTTTTCCTTCAAAGATAAGAATACCACCTAGGGCATTAAGAAAATATAGGAATGTGAAGACAAATCTTCTCAAGCGATTTTGATGACGACACACACCACAACATGCAAGGATGGTTTAAAGGCTATTGAGTAAATCAAGTTTGAAGCAACTCAATTTCATATCATTATGTCAAAACCTGATCAAGAATGGAGACAAGTTCTACACAAATGGAGGTACAATGTTTAAGCTACTATATAACTCAAACAAGCGTTCAACTTCATCTCTCTTTCTTGCATTTCATGTTAAAACCTTTTTAAAACATTTCTATGCACTTCTGCCTCTTTCACAAAACTGTTTTTCTGAAAAATTGAACAGAGTAATCGGTTACTCAAACTTGGTAATCGATTATTCTTTGTAATATTTCAAAAATCTTTTAGTTGTTGAGGCTAGTAATCAGTTACCCACTTATGGTAATCGATTACCACTGGCGCTGTAGGCCAGAAAGTTGCATCTTTTGGCATAAAATTATTTTCATTCTTCTTCTTGATTCATAGCATCTCTTGGCCATTATGTCTCTTCTAAAAAGGTGTTTAGAGACATATATATACTTCTAAACTCAGATTTTAAATCCAACCTTTTTGCAAAAATTTCAAATGTATTTTTCATCTCTCATTCTCAAATTTGCACAAGTGTTAAAATTCTGATTTTTCAAGAGTGAAACCTTCATACTTCAAATTTCATAAATTCATCATGGTTTCACTCATTTACCTCTTGAAAACTTGTTAAGATATATAATAGTTGGAATATCAAAAAAGAAGATCGATCGAAAGATTGATATTTTGAAGATAATTGCAAAATTACTCAAAACAAATTTTACTCATTTACACTTTGATTACATACTTAGTGTTCTAGGATTATTGGAATTAAGTTTGTAAGGTCCATATTGAGAGGATTGTTCTCGTTGGACTTAGTTGAAAACTCCAAGAGTTTGTTCTTGGCGGTTTGATTGTTTAGAATTTGTATAGAAAGACTAGGTAGATGTCTTATTTTAGGATCTAACAATTACTGAAAAATCACTTTCGTGTTGAAAGGGGACTGGAGTACTCTCGGACTGTGAGGGGAACCAGGATATATCGTCTTGTCTCTTTAGTTTCCGCATTTACCGCATTCTTCACTTAGTAAATTTTAGGAAAGTAAAACAAGGATCCTACATCAAAGACCGGAAAATTTTAAGTACCTAATTCACCCCCCCCCTCCCTTAGGTGTAACTCTTACTAACAATTGGCATCAGAGCAGGTTATAGGTAACTTTTTCCTAAAAAAATCCAGATGGCTTCCACTAGCGTAAATCCGGTGTTCAAAGATGGTGGTAGAAGTAATAAACCTCCTTTGTTCTCTGGTGATTATTTCGACTTCTGGAAAATTCGCATGAAGGCACATCTAGAGGCACAAGGAGAAGGCATATGGGAAATTGTTGAAACTGACCTTCATGTACCAACTAGTGTTGTAAATGGTGTTGGTACTCCAAAAGTTCAAAGTGCATGGGACAATGATGATAAGAAGAGAGTTCTAAATGAGAAGAAAGCTATCAATGTTCTACAAAGTGCTTTAAGCATGGATGAATTCTTCTGAATTTCACAATGCAAATCGGCTAAGGAAATTTGGGATACTTTGGTGGAGACTCACGAAGGAACCGTCGAGGTTTAAAGATCAAGGTTGAACACACTAAGTCAAGAATACGAGATGTTTCGTATGTTGCCCAGAGAATCCATTGTTGCTCTCCAGAAAAGATTTGTTCACCTGATCAATCATTTGATTGCATTAGGTAAAACATTCTCCAATGATGAATTAAATCTGAAACTGTTAAGATCTTTAACAATAGAATGGCAACCCAAAGTTACGGCAATTTCAGAGAAGAAGACTCTCTCAACAATGACTTCCGCATCAATTTTTGGAAAGCTTCAAGAGCACGAGTTAGAACTTGGACATCTTGGGAAACATGAACATCAAGAGAAAAAGTCTAAAGGCATTGCCTTAAAAGTAGTCTCAAAACAAGGACAAGACGATGATGCATCGGAGGAAGATGAAAATTTTATGCTACTAGTTAAGAGACTTGGAAAATTATTCAACAAAAGTGACAAACCCGTCAATTATGCAAAGAGGAAGAAACACTTCAAGAAAAGGGAGACTTCCACATCAAATCAAGATGTTACATGTTATGAATGTGGGAATCAAGGTCACATTAAACCGGATTGTCCAAGACTTTCAAAGAAGAATGGATTCAATAGCAAAAAGGAGATAAAGAACAAGAAGGCTTATGTTGTCTGGGAGGACAATGACATTATTCATCATCCAAATCAAAAAGCGACGAAAGTGAAAATTTGGCATTGATGGCTTCTCATCACTCCGAAAACAAAAATGATGAGGTTAGTACTTCTTTTTCACTTTATGATAATCATGCTCAAGAGGCTATAAACGAACTATTAAATGAATGCAAAGTTTTGTGTAAAACCATATATTCACAAAAGAAACAAATACCATCTTTAGAAGAAAAAGTGAATACTATTGAAAAAGATGAAAAGAATGAAAAATAAAAGGTTGATAGTGAAAAAAAAAACTTTTTATGTAAAAATTATGAGTCACTTTCATTCCAAATTGTTCAACTTAAAAGAGTTCTTGAAAGATACGAAAAAGGAAAAATTGGTTTAGAAAACGGACTTGGGTATTCCAAATTTTCTAAACCAAGTTCTAACAAAGCAATCTTTGTTAAGGCTAGTGATCAAACTTCTAAAGAGAAAGTGAGCAAGCCTAAATTTGTGCATCATCATCATAAAAAGAAAAAGGTTACGAAAAAGAAATATTTCGTTCCTAGATATAAAAGTAATTTTGTACCTACTTATTTCTATTATGGTATCATCGGCCATACACCTAATGCATGCTATGTTAGAAACTTCAATATAGCAAGCAGGCATTATGTGTGGGTTAAGAAAGGCACTAATTATGAAGGACCTAAAGCAACTTGGGTACCTAACAAGAAATAACTTTTTTTGTAGGTTTGCTTGAAAACCACTTCAAATCTTTGGTATCATGATAGTGGTTGTTCGAAACATATGACCGATGACCTCAACAAATTTTCAAATCTAAAGCTTAAGTCCAAGGTTTATGTTACCTATGGTGACAATAAAAAAAGGAAGGATTCCTGGCGTAGGCAAAGTTGGAGCACCGCCTTTCACATCTATTAAAGATGTTCTTTATGTCTAAGGACTAAAGCACAACTTACTTAGCATAAGCCAATTATGTGACAAAAGATTCAAAATCAAGTTCACAAAAGATGAACGCTTGATAGAAAACAAAGTCACTAAAGAGGTAAAGCTAAAAGGTAAAATGATCAATAATATATTTATGATTTCTCTGGACAATTTGTCTTTGAAGGTTAAATGTCTCATGGCGAACAATAATGATTCATGGTTATGGCATAAGATTCATGGTTATGGCATAAGAGATTTGCTCATATACACATGGAATATTTGAACAAGTGGGTTAAACATGATCTAGTTATTGGTTTTCCTAAGATAAAATTCATCAAGGATAAGTTGTGTGACACATGTCAAAAAGGGAAACAAACCAAATCAACTTTCAAGTCAAAGAATGTGGTGTCCACTACAAGGCTACTACAATTGTTACACATGGACTTGTTTGGTCCATCAAGAACAAAGATCTTCGGAGGTAATGTTTATGCTTTGGTTATTATTGGTGATTTTTCTAGATTTTGTTGGACTTACGTTTTAGTGCAGAAAAGTGATGCTTTCAAAGTATACAAGATGTTTGCAAAACAAATACAAAATGAGAAGACATTAACAATTGCCTCCGTAAGAAGTGGCCGTGGTGGAGAATTCCAAAATGCCTCTTTTGAAGAATTTTGCGAAGAATATTGAATCTCTCACAACTTCTCGGCACCAAGAACTCCCCAACAAAATGGTGTTGTAGAAAGGAATAATAGATCTTTGGTGGAACTTGCAAGGACAATGCTTAGCGACTCGAAT
Organism: Lathyrus sativus; assembly: GCA_963859935.3. Classification (NCBI taxonomy): domain Eukaryota; kingdom Viridiplantae; phylum Streptophyta; class Magnoliopsida; order Fabales; family Fabaceae; genus Lathyrus; species Lathyrus sativus. The sequence goes on from OZ012737.1 coordinate 430,255,557, forward strand.
CTTTCAAAATATTTTTGGGTGGATGCGGTTAGTACGTCATGCTTTGTAAGTAATCGTGTTAATATTAGACATATTCTTATAAAGACTTTGTATGAACTTTTCAAAGGGAGAAAACCAAACATTTCTTACTTTCATATCTTTGGATGCAAGTTCTTTGTCTTAAACAATGACAAAGACAATCTTGATAAGTTTGACGAGAAATCTGACGAAGGCATATTTCTCGGCTACTCTCTCTAGTAAGGCTTTTAGAATTTATTATAAAAGAACTTTAAATATTGAAGAATCTATGCATGTTAAATTTGATGAATCTAACCCCTCCAAGGAGAAAGTTGCTTTGTGTGATGATGATGATGATGATATTGTAGATATTCCTAAAGAAGGTACGTCTCAATCAAATGACCAACCTAAGCATCAAGAAGAACCGATTCAACAAAAGTCAAAAGATGATGATCTACCTAAGGAATGGAGAACACATAGAGATCACTCGATTGATAAAGTTATTAATGATATTAGTCAAGGCGTTACAACTAGACTCAACCTCAAGGATGCATGCTTGAACCTTCCAAAGTTGATGAAGCCTTAGGAGATGACAAATGGATCATTGTTATGCAAGAGGAGTTAAACCAATTCGAAAGGAATCAAGTTTGGGAACTTGTTCCTACCCCAAGTGATAAACACATCATAGGTACCAGATGGGTTTTTAAAAACAAACTTGATGAGAATGGCATAATTGTTCGACACAAGGCAAGATTGGTTGCACAAGGGTATAATCAAGAAGAAGGAATTGATTTTGAAGAAACTTTCGCTTTTGTTGCAAGGTTAGAAGCTATTCGTTTATTACTTGCTTATACGTGTTCATTGAATTTTCAGTTGTACCAGATGGATGTTAAGAGCACATTCCTAAAACATCAATGAAGAAGTCTACGTTAAGCAACCCCCTGGCTTCGAGGACTTCAAGAATCCATCACATGTCTTTAAGTTGAGAAAAGCTCTTTATGGCTTAAAGCAGGCACCAAGGGCGTGGTGTGATCAACTCAACAAATGTTTATGCGAAAAGGGATTTGAAAAGGGTAAAGTTGACAAGACCTTGTTCATCAACCAAATCAAGGACAATACTTTATTAGTTCAAGTCTACATTGACGACATCATATTTGGATCAACTAACAAAGATATGTGTGAGGAATTCTCGTTGATGATGCAAGGAGAGTTAGAGATGTCTATGATGGGGAAAATAAATTACTTCCTTGGATTACAAATAAAGAAAATGAATGATGGCATCTTCATCAACAAAGCCAAGAATTGCAAAGAGCTATTGAAGAAATTCGACATGGATAGTTGTAAAGCGATGTCTACTCCAATGGGATCTAGAACTTATGTTGATCAAGACGAATCGAGAATTTCATTTGATATCACAAAGTATTGAGGTATGGTTGGTTTTCTATTATATTTGATGGCAAGCCATCCTAACATTATGTTCAGTGTGTGTTTATGTGCGCGGTTTCAAGAAAATCTAAAAGAATCACATCTCACTACTGTAAAGAGGATCATGAAGTATCTCAAAGGAACAACCAATGTTAAATTATGGTATCCGAAAGGTAGTATTTGTAACTTAATAGGTTATTCTGACTCAGATTATGCAGGTTGTAAGACAGATCGCAAGCGCACGAGTGGAACATGTCATATTCTTGGAAATGCATTAGTCTCTTGGTCTTGTAAGAAGCAAGTGTGTGTTGCCCTTAGCATGCTAAAGCGGAATACATTGCAGTAGGAAGTTGTTGTGCTCATATTCTATGGGTCAAACAACAATTACATGATTATGGATTAAATCTCGGATGTGTTCCTCTAAGGTGTGACAATACATGTGCGATCAACATTACGAAAAATCCTGCCATGCATTCAAGGACAAAACATATTGATATCCGACGTCACTTCCTACGAGATCATGTTTTACAAAAGGACATTGAAGTTACCTTAGTAGATAGTCATAATCAACTGGCGGACATATTCACAAAACCTCTTCCAAGAGAAGTGTTTTACAAGATCTGAAGGGAGCTTGGAATCCTAGATGAAGTTGATGTGTAAATCTTCAATATTAATTCATTATTTTTCCTAAAATAATGCTACGGTACACTTTACTATATGCTTTATATTCAAAACTGACAATTTTCATCTTTTACATTTTTACAGGAGGTAAAACCATTTATTTTAACTTGCTTGACCTTTCAATATGTGTATTATACTTTATACTAACTTGTTAAAATAAAACTTTTTGGAAATCTCATGGTGGTTAAGAGAAAATGAGTTGTTGTTTTTTGCATATGGTAACCGGTTACCTAAAGTGAGTAACCGATTACCACTATTTCGTTTTCAATTCTGTTGGCCTTTTATGATAAGGTAGCCGATTACCCATTCTTGGTAACCTGTTACTACGGAATGTTTTCTAATTTTTTTTATTAAAAAAACCAGAATTGTAAAAGTCACTTAAAATAGATTATTTTCTTTCTTCCCACTTTCATAAGCACTTATTCAGTCACTTAAAGGCATTTTTACCTATTCTACTTATTCACTTCACTCTTCAATCTTCTCTCCTTCTCATTCAAGATTGAGTCAAAGCTCTTAAAAATCCATTAACTCACTCTACTCCTTAAATACCTCACCAACATTCTTCTCTACTCACCTAAATCCAAATTTTACTCTTCTCTGTCATAAACCCTAGAAAGCTTCAGAAATCATCAATGGCTCCAAAATTTCAAGATAAAGGGGAAAAGAAATTAGGAGAAAGCTCAAAACCCACAGAAGCAGAACAACAACAAACTTTCAAGGCGAGGCAGGTTAACTTCAACATTCAGAACCGACCTCTTATGCTAGTAAAATATGTAAGTTTGATTTCTTTCCATGTGTATACTCAAGCCTGGGTATTAGGCTTATCTCTCATGGAGTAACCCACCTAACAGCACAGAAACATCAACATAATAGAAAAGTAAGGATAAAGTGAGAAAGTAAAAATGTAAATGCAATAATATACAACAGTAAAGTATAACAAACATAACATACATATGCACAATAATAAACACCCAAAGATATAAAACATACAAGCGCTAGGGTTGACTCACATAAGGAACCAGATAGAAGAGTCGCCACCAAATGTTATTTATCCCAAAGAGAGGGAAAGGAAACAATCGAAGAAAACCTAAAAGAGAGGAGAAGACAAGGTCATCGCAACAAAATCTTGGGTTTGTTAGTCAGTTACGCAAGGGGAAGGTATTAGCACCCCTCACATCTGTTGTACTTAATAGAATCCACACTTGTTGTTTAATCAAAGAGTGTGCTATCTAAAAACTACTGCTAAACGGGGGAGGTAAAAGAAAAAGGAGACTTGATAGGACATCGCCGCCCTATGCCTATGTATTCCTTCGTGCAATGGGAAAGTCAGAGTCAACGTAGTTCAGAAAACTACGGGTGATGGGGGAAGGTTGCTCGCCAAGATATTGTCGTCTTGTGCCTACGTATCTTCATCTGGTATGAGAAATCAAAGAAAACGTAGTTCGGGAAACTAAACCACTGGTTGGTTAAGTGTTTTTTTTATGAGTGACTTTAAGTTCTCATTCTAGCAGTTAGGGTCGATGCCTGTTTACGGTAAAACAGAAAAGTAATGTACTCTTTTCTGAAAATGATTTTTGAAACACAATCCCGAAGGATAAAAAATATTTGAATTTGGTTTAAAAGTTTTAGAGAAGTGAATTGAATTTGTTTGAGATTCACGTTGCACTAAAGACTATGATATAGGAGCGAATGTGTCGCATATTGCCCAAGGGGCATAGACTAAACACTTTAGACAAGTGAGGAGAAGCCCCCCACTCATCATTTCTCATATGCTTAAGGCTTGTGGCGCACGATGTTCATCGTTTTTATTAAGTCTCTTAGAATTATTTGAGATGAGAAGAGAAGACTTAAAAGAAAAACACTAAAGGGAAATTGAAAACCCTAATGATATCATACAAAATGGTCCTAAAGTTAGGATAAAAGAGAAATCTACCTAATGTTATCATATAAATGATGGACCTAAAGTTGAGGTCAAAGAGGGACTATCCTAATTGTTATCATAAAAAAGATTGAAAGCCTAATGTCTCTCCTGCTCCCACTTTAATCAGAAATTAAGTGGGACTAGGAATCCTAAAGGATCATGTAAGCAAGCACAAATAAACACTATCTAAATCAATCACAAACGACATCAAGTATTGAAACTCAAGTAAATATTCAAGAACAAAGTCATATCAATCCTCAAGGAAAATATATACAAGTATCATTAAAGAAATATTCACAAACACACTCAAGAATTAATCAAAATTAAAACCAAAATCAAGAATAAAATTAGTCAAAATTAACAAGGTTTACTTACGTCAAAATTAAAATTAAAATTTAATAAATTCAAAACTAAGTTCTAATCAAAAGTTAATCTTAAGTTAAGTCAAAATTAATTTTAAAAAAAACTAAAAATATAATTTTAATTCAAGATTAATCTTAATCTAATTAAAAACTAAACAATATCCTAATAATCTCTAATTTAAAATTAATTTTAAAAATATTTTGTAATTTAAAACTAATGAAGATAGAATCAAATTCTAAAACAAAAATCCAAAATATAATAATAATAATAATAATAATAATAATAATAATAATAATAATAATAATAATAATAATAATAATAATAATAATAATAATAATAATACTAATAATAATAATAATAATATTAAAATAAAATAATAATAATAATAATAATAATAATAATAATACTAATAATACTACTAATAATAATAATACTAATAATAATACTAATAATACTACTACTACTACTACTACTAATAATAATAATAATAATAATAATAATAATAATACTAATAATAATACTAATAATACTAATAATACTAATACTAATACTAATAATAATACTAATAATAATAATAATATTGATAATAATACTAATAATAACAATACAAATAATAATAATAATACTAATAATAATAATATTAATAATAATAATACTAATAATAATAATAATAATAATAATAATAATAATAATAATACTAATAATAATAATAATAATAATAATACTAATAATAATAATAATACTAATAATAATAATAATAATATTAATAATAATAATACTAATAATAATAATAATACTAATAATAATAATAATAATAATAATAATAATAATAATAATAATAATAATAATAATAATAATAATAATAATAATAATAATAATAATACTAATACTAATAATAATAATAATACTGTTCTGGCCTGGGCCCAGCCTCGCGATCCAGCCCAATAACGCACAAGGCCCAAAGAGGGTAATAGCTTGACCAGGCACACTCCCCATTAGGACGGGCGGGACAGACTCTCCGCCAAGCGGAGCGACACGTCTCGAAGCGTCCTCGGCGCCCCCTGTTGGCCGAACGGAGGGCCCTCCGCGGACGACTCTCCCCGTGCCATCGGGCAAGAACCCTTGGTTCTCCAACGTCCTCGCGTGCTCCCCTCCACGGGCAGAACTCGCTCCCCTGTCGGGCAGGACTACGTGTCCTTCACACGTTCTCCACGTGCTCCCCTCCGCGGGGACACATCATCTCCCAACTGCCCACCTCCGAAAGAGCAGGTCAAACCCACTTTCTGGAGATCACGGGACAGTTGGACTAGGGCGAAGACCACGTTCTATTCTTCACTACGCCAAGTAAGCCCTAGCAGTCATTATATATATATATATATATATATATATATATATATATATATATATATATATATATATATATATATATATATATATATATATATATATATATATATATATATATATATATATATATATATATATATATATATATATATATATATATATATATATATATATATATATATATATATATATATATATATATATATATATATATATATATATATATATATATATATATATATATATATATATATATATATATATATATATATATAAGTTTTATTTATTACATATACATTACCTTAATTGTCATTTATGACCATGAAACAAAAAAAAGACAAAGAGTTTGAAAAATGGATTAACCATGGTTTTAAAAAGTGGACACCGATTTTTAATGGTTTTAGTAAAATGAATTTGGACTAGTTTTTAAACCAAATAATAAGGACTTTTGAAATCGGTGCACCATATTTTAAATTTTGTTCTTGTGAACCGATTTTTTTGCACACCCCTAGCTAGCTATTGTTGCCGATAGGGAAATTTTACCTCATACCCGTACAATTATACCCATACCTCTACACTAAATTTTTTTGGACCAAAATATCCTTTTATAACAATTTATTATTTTTTTTATTTATTTACCGGAAGATTTTTTGCAAATCTTCTGGTTCATATTTTTTTTATTTGTTCACCGGAAGACTTTTTGGAAGTCTTCCGGTTCACATTTTTTTTCGTTTGTTTACCGAAAGACTTTTTGAAAGTCTTCCGGTTCATTTTTTTTTGTTTGTTCACCGGAAGACTTTTTGGAAGTCTTCCGGTTCATTTTTTTTTAATTTTTAATTAATATTTAAGATTTATTAATTTTATATAAAAACCAATTTAGTGAATTTTTGTCTATTATACTTAAAATATAAAAATTCTATAAATAGAGAATGATTTTCAGAATATTTTCTATTTGCTATAATTATTAGAATACTATGAGATTAAAATCATTTATTTTAAATGATCATAATAGTAAAAAATTTATCTATTATGCTTAATATATAAAAAATTTATAAATAGACAAATTTTTTTAGAAATATTTTCTATTTGCTATAATTATCATAATATTATCACATTAGTATTATATATTTAGAATTTGCAAACAAATCTTACTAAAAACTTGCAAATTTACCGTATTCAATATATTTAATCAAATGAAAACACATGTGATAAATCAATAATATATTTTAATTTAAAATAATCACAATAATATAACTTGCAAAAAACAAAAACTAAATCGAACTTTCAATAAATAAATCAACCAAATTAAAATATAAGTAATAATTTCACTTTATTTAATATTTTTAATAAAATAAAAATATAAGATATAAATAAATAATATATTTTATTTAAAGTAAACACAGTATAGAACATGCAAAAAAAGTTATAAATAAAAAAAGATCAAACAAAAATGAAAAACAAATAATAAATTTATATTCTTAATTTTTTTTAATTAAATAAAAACATGGGTAATAAAACAATATTGTTTTATATTTATAATTATGTGAGTTCTAAAGTATAGATTAAATACTATATTCATAGTAGTATTCAAAATTAAATAATCAATAAAACTATATCAGTCCTATAAATAAAACACATTATTTGCGTGTTCTATTATTGTGATTATTTTAAATAAAATACATTATTAATTTATTACTTATATTATTTTGCAAGTTAACTTATTGTGATCATTTTAAGTTAAAATACATTATTGATTTATCACATATGTTTTCATTTGATTAAATATATTGAATAATATAAACTTATATCCTATATTTAAATTTATTTTATTTATTAATTTTCAAGATTAATAAGATATTTGAGAAAATTCTACTATTATGATCATTTAAAATAAATGATTTTAATCTCATAGTATTCTAATAATTATAGGAAATAGAAAATATTCTGAAAATAATTATAGCAAATAAAAATTCTATAAGTTACTATGAAAAATTCTATAAATTGAAAGTTCGATTTAGTTTTTGTTTTTTGCAAGTTATATTATTGTGATTATTTTAAATTAAAATATATTATTGATTTATCACATATGTTTTCATTTGATTAAATATATTGAATACGGTAAATTTGCAAGTTTAGTAAGATTTGTTTGCAAATTCTAAATATATAATACTAATGTGATATTATTATGATAATTATAGGAAATAGAAAATATTTTTAAATTTTTTTTTCTATTTATAGAATTTTTATATATTAAGCATAATAGATAAATTTTTTACTATTATGATCATTTAAAATAAATGATTTTAATCTCATAGTATTCTAATAATTATAGCAAATAGAAAATATTCTGAAAATGATTCTCTATTTATATAATTTTTATATTTTAAGTATAATAGACAAAAATTCATTAAATTGATCTTTATATAAAATTAATAAATCTTAAACATTAATTAAAAAAAACATGAACCGGAAGACTTCCCGTTAACAAATAAAAAAATATGAACAGGAAGACTTCCAAGAAGTCTTCCGGTCAGCAAAGAAAAAAAATGTGAACCGGAAGACTTCCAAAAAATCTTCTGATGAACAAATAAAAGAAATATGAACCGGAACACTTGCAAAAAGTCTTCCAGTAAATAAATAAAATTTTCTGCCGATAGACTTCATAACCATTTCATATTAATAAACTCACTCATCCAAAATTAGATAAATATCAAAACAAGGGACTTTCACAAATGTCATGCTAATCAAAATATCACATTAAAACAAATGATGTTCCTATTCTAATTCATTTTATATTCAGCTTATGACCCATGCAAAAATTTCTTCATTTAAATTGAAATAAATTCAAACTCACCCATGATAAACAAACATTCGAACTAAGATTTTATTTTACCCCAGTGTATCATTAAGTCACAGATAAAAAAGCATCATTTAGCTAGAAAAATTGAATATATTACCTGGCATATGTGCCGTCAGCATGTCTAACCATATAAATAATATTATTTCAGTAGATGATGTGAGCAATGGTCTTGGACTGTAACTCTTGCCAACGAACTAGTTCATTTCTAGTGTATCTTCAAAATCTCGAAGTGGCACGGTATCACTAATCATCAATCGCATTCTTCAACTGAGACATAATTTCAATAATACTATCCTTGGATGTTGCTTGTTTCTTTCTCAAAAGCATCTTCAAGTTGAAACTATAAAAGAGAGGTGAAGCTTTCAGCATGTATCTTCCATCAATAGATCCCGTACTCTCCTCTTTAATCTTGGTAACTCAACAAACTCACCGTGTGTAACCATGTTGTTGAGTCGGGTTCGAAACTTGCTTCCTTGTTGTGCGGATTGTTTAGGTGGTGAGTATAGAAGAGTTTCAGTCACGGTCTTGGGAGGAGTTTCATGGCTGAATGTGGAGTTGATTGAGGAGTAGTGAGAGGGAGTTTGGTATGGTGATGCATGGAGTGAATCATCATGGGATGTGAATATGGATGCTCATGATAGACATGGTAATGTTACAAATAGGCTGTTGGCAATGATTCAAGAATTATTCACATCACAGCATGGCAACGAAGCTGAAGTGGTGTAGCTGCACAACCCAAACCTTAAGGAACATTGTTCATTATCATGCACACATGTGAGCACCAATCTTCAACATGGAAACAACTTGAAAACTGAGCTATGTTGTAAACATCGAAGAAGCTTCGACACAGAGATGTTGAGCTTGTGTCGAGTTAATATCTGCATATGAGTTGTTGTTTCCATTGGTTGGAAGTGGTGACTAGTACATTTCTAATGGTGAGTATGGTTGTGTTTGTTACGGTATTGTAGGAAAGTTTCTTTTTCACAAAATGGTGAATGAAGGTGTTGTTGTGGCTGAAGAATAAGAATGGAATAGCAGGGCAAGTTCTAACGGAAAAAGTGAGGGTTCCCTTTTTATTGACCTAGGTTTTTTCCAACTAGGTTAAAACTCTATTTATTAAGACTTTTTAATGGGCCTTGGCAAATGGGCTTGCAATCTATGGACACAATTCCTAAATTAAAATTAATTCAATTAGAATATGGTTTTAAAAAAGGGTTTTTTTAAGAAAAGAAATGGATTATTGTTAATAGATAGAGAATAGACAATTGGTTTATGGATTAAAAGTCAAATGGACATTGGATAAATGAACGGATTTGGATTAGAAAATAAATATGGAAATAATTTAAATGAATAATGGCTAACAAAAATAAATTAAGTTGAAATGTGGGTTTGAAGAATGGTTAATTGAATTTGGACATGGATTGGATATGGAAATGTATAATGGGTGAAATTAGATGAGAAAACGGTCATCGAATAAAATTAAAGAACTTGTATAAATCCTCCGCCCGTATTTCCACTAACACACACCTTGACTGAATTTAATCGAAAAAACAAAACTTGAACTTCTTTTTTTAAAGCAAATTATGAACCTGAATCTCCGATCAAGAGAATTCTGAATCACTTTGAATCTGTTTGAATAAATCTCTGCGAAAATAAATCCATAGAGGAGTACAGTTTAACCTATGATCATGATAAACCTAATCTTTTGGACCAAATCTCACATGAACCGTTGCTTGATAACCTGATGAATTCCAATATGGAGAAAATTGACCTCGAATATACATTGACTAAGAAATAGCCACCGACATAGGTAACTTGTGATTGAAGTAGTCTCATAATGGTTTGACTAAGAATAGGTCAAACTTTTGTCTGATCTTCATCGTGACTGAATAACCACACTTGACTTGAAATTATGCCATCGTCCCTGATATACCTGATCTCCTATCCGTGATAAGAAATAAACCTGATCTTGGGCCAACTGGATATAAGCTTGCCAACAAACTTGAACCCAATGACTGACGAAACCCTAAGCCCTTGATGCTTGACAACTTCGGAATAAAGTAAGTCTGATACTTGATGATCTGATTCAGGAACTTTTGATCCCATGTCTTAGAAGACTAATGCAAAGTATGGTTATAAACTATGACCTAATTATGATGCAAATGAACGTGAAGTAAAAGCCAGCCAATGTTAGAAAACGAGAGGGCAAACTTTGGGGTTCTACACCCACCCACCCACTGAGTTTGATCCTCGTCGAAGTTTCACATTAGTTTTCCTTTCCACATTTGGATAGGATAAGGTTCCCAGTTTGAGTTCATTCCTCATTTGGAAGTATCTTCCTTTACATAGTCTTTCTGGATTGAAATCGATCCTTGTCCATTTTGTTAACTTGGACCTCTAAGGGATAAAGACATCTATTGGAACCTTACTTTTCCACCAGCAAAGACACAATTTTCTTTCCTGGGTAAAGGAAAATCCTTAGTGAAAGCTTTTCAACAAAATCTCTTAGTAGCAAGGACATCACATCTCCCAAGAAGTATCTACCAATCGACAAATGGCAGTCTCTTTTAGAACAGTTTGTCTATCACCATCAAAGATAAGTTTATTGCTCGTACGAGTCTACGCCTGACAAAATAAGTGGCAATCTCTTAAGAAGCTTGTTCTTTTCCCAAAAATTCTTAGTGGGTCGAAAAATGGCAATCTTTTCCTGAGAAGTTTGTACGTCTTTCAACAAAGTCATCACCACCTCAAAATTGTCCTGTATCACATACCCTAAAATGTGAATCTTTTACTATTTCGACAAACATACCTTTGTCAATGTTCAATTTATCATATCATCTACATTCGCATTCAAAATTTCGGCTATTCTGATATTTTATCCTCTTTTACATTGAATGACTGCATATTTTCATCATTCATCATTCAGGTCCAAAAAGATTAAATAAGGGCATTTGTCATACCCTAAAATCCCACATCATTTTCATATCATATGAATATACTTTCATACATCTCTAACCCAACCACAAGCACAAGATATGTGTGCTTACTTGCTTCACAGGTTAGGTGATCCCCCTAAAGCTCAAGCAGATGAATATCAAAGGATAAGCATGATTTTCAACCTATAAAGTCTCTCACTCATTCATAAAGATCAAGAGGCCTCTTTCATCAAGAATCAAACACAATTCTACATCACCTCAAGTAAATCAAGCTCCAAGATCATCTGAGGTACCAAATTAGGATTTTGGTTGATCAAGGCCTCCAAAGAGAAATTCTCATTTGAGCATGAGGTTGTTTCCAGAATTTTCCCTCTTGCCTCTCTATACTTTCCATAAAATCACATCACACACAATTTTTCTGCTCACCATTGTACCCGTTCAAGTGGGGTTGTTTCCAAAATTAATTGCAATTTCCAAACTCTCCTCTCAAAACAATTCAGGTTTGAGTTTATGTATTCTTTCCCTAGTTCTTATTAGAAAAATGTTGTTAGGGTTGTGCTAGTTCTTTGATTGGTAGCAATTTTGGTAAAACTTGGTGTTATCACAAGATGTCCTATAGAATGTCTTGACATGTGATCTTAACATTCTGCAGGTGGTTCTTTTTGTTGTTGCAGGGTTTAGTTCATGATGTCAAGTATGATGTCCTGAAATATGTTTACAGAACATTCAGTCAGAATGTTATGTTTTGTCTGTTGCGTTTTTGTGCAACCTTTTGTGCTTTTCTGGTGAGAGATTTTGCTGGTGCAAATCAAGGTCGAGATTTTCTTTAAACAAAAGATTTTATGCTGTATAATTCTTGGAGTTATTGTGGAATCTTTTGTCCTATTTTCATGTAGAAAATCTAGAGAAAATTTGAAGTTTGATTTGATCAAATATGATTTGGTTCTATGCCCTTATTGATGAAAAGATTTGAAGAATCATCTAATTTGATTTTATCAAATCAGAGTTTGTTTTTGCTAATGCCCAAGCCCACACATAGTGTTTCTATATAAAGAATTTACAATTCTATTTGAAGATTAGAGAAGCTAGGGTTGAGAGTGTGCATTGCTTAAGGAATAGGGTTTTACCTTCTTGTGTTTTTGTTATTTTTGAGCCATTCATTCATCACTTTGATATGTGAATTGGACTGAGTTCTTTGAGTTGTAAGTTGTCCACTCTAAGCTTTTAAGCACAAGTGCATTGTTCTTAATTGAAGCTTTTAAGCAAGATCAAGTGTTGTCATTGAAGTGTGTCTTCTACTTTTTGATCTTCTGTTTTAATCACTGCATGTGATTGAGGGGGGGGGGTGAGAGGTGTCTCATATATGAGAATGTCTTAGATAGAAGTTACACGCATAAGGATTAAGTGCGAAGATTGTAAACTAGAGAGAGTTTGCTGAGAGTCTTCAAACTAATTATGTTTAGTGGAATTCCTTCCTGGATTGATAGCCCCCAAACATATGTATGTTTGCACTGAACTAGGTTAATAATTGCTTGTGTTCCTTTACAATTGTTAACTGCATTTTATCTTGTTCATATATTGGTAATTGTTCATATATTAGTGACGTGACATCTCTTTCGACATCTCATATCTGATACCAGAATTTTAGGTTGGTTTGTGAATTTGTTAGAAACTTGCTCCTAGGTTGTGTGAATCTGTTTGCATGTTGTTTATTATTGGTTCCCATTACACTGCATAGTAGGTTTTGTATGTTAAAAGTGTGAGAGTTGAGTTTGCTTAGGTTAGAGTTAAATGTGAAACTGACTAAACCCTTATGAACTCTTAATCTTTGCTTGAACAAATGTTGTTGTTAGTGCCGATGCTTGATACTCATTGTGTAACATGAATAGAAAAGACTGCATGTAGGAAATTAGCTCTGCATTTGATCTTCTTGGATGTAGGCAGAACCTACAATTTTGGAAACTCGCAGAGTTCGCACAGCGAACCTGGAGCTAATGTTCACTAGGAGAACTCTTGGCAAACATGACAGCAAATATTATTTTTTTAGTTGTGTTGAGTTTCTTGTGGCGATTCTTTGAGCATTGCTTTCTCACTAATTTATCATGTGTTTAATTTGCTGGATTTGTTTGGTGAATGTGTAGATGCTCCAAAGGCAGTTCTGTCCAAGAAAAGAAAGTTTGTAAGTACATCTCGTCCGCAAGCAATCCAATTTGATGCTGAGAGGTTCAGAGGAGATAAGCAAGCTTATGTTGCTCTGGAGAAGAGGAGCATTTTTCTAGAAAAAGAGGTTTAACATTAACCCACAAGGTTCCTACCGAGACGTATCAAGAATCCTTCGTAGCAAGAAGTGGGACGAGCTAATCACACATTGTGACAGTTACAATGTAGAGCTCGTAATGGAGTTCTACGCTAATGCACTGCCAGATGACGATGAGCCCTTTTCTTAGACTACTATGATTTGTGGAAGACAGGTGAAATTTGATCGAGATACCATTAATCTTATTTTAGGTAAGTCTATCACCTTGGGAGAAGAAGAAATTGATTAATATCATCAAACTTTGAGGCTACACAGAGACGCGGATGCTATTTCTGGCGCATTATTATTAAAGGGAAAATCGGGGGAGTTGAACCCGTCTAGGGTTCCTAGAAGATACCACAAGGAGGATATGCGGCCGCTAGCTCAGCTGATACTTCTCTTGGTGTTAACTAACAGCAAATTGAATTCGCATACCTCTACTATGGCCATTCCGGTTGCACACTTGGTTCATAGTATTTTGGCTCGTGTTTAGATTGATGTAGCTAGAATCATTGTTGATGAGATGCACGCTGTTATGGAAAGAGGACTTAGATCAGGGGCTCGAGTTAGTTGCCCCTTGGTCTTCCCATGTCTAATCATGGCTTTGTGCATGCATTCGAGGGTTAAGCTACCTTTCCATCGTCAAGTGACGATCCCAGCTGCTATCGATGATAATTATGTGGATAAATTTTGCAGGCCGAAGGGTATGAGAGGAGGACATACCTCTAGTGTTGGTGCTGATACTAGTATAGGTTCAAGAGTTGGTGATGCTTCCGGTTACGGAGTTGCAGACTCCTTGGGCTTTGACTTGTTCCAAAGGGAGATATATAACTACAACAAGGAGTAGATGGCGGCAACTCAGCGCGCCATGATTGATATTCATTATTTTATGCAGGTATTATAGCTTCAGTACAAAGAGCCTTCTGTGGAGCATTCGATGATGACTAGGAAGCAGTTCTTAGCTCATGTTGGTTGGCCTGAGATCATGCCACATTTTGGTAAAAGGGTAGGTGTAGCTGATCCTAAGGATGCTGAGAAGGTCGGAGATAATGATGAGTAGAGAGGAGGTTGATCTAGATGAGGAGACCGATCTGATGAGGACTAGTTTTTGTTGTTGGATATTTTAAGCATGGTCTTAAGCTACTTCCTTTGGTTCTACAAAGTGAAGTTTCTTGTTAGCTTAGATCATTTCTATAATTTATATTTATGTTTATTGTATTCCCTTTTGATGTACAATATCCACTTGATGGATTATTATGGATAACTTTGTTTGTATGTACCACTTTTTGGTATTAATACTTTTGTTGGTGTTTTTGCACCATAATATTTTAATGTTATTTTCAGTTGAATTCTTCAGTTAGGAATGTTCAACTCTAGTACTTTTTATGTTGTTTAAGAGTTAAATTCTTAAGTTAGGAATGTTCAACTCTAGTAGTTTTTTTAATGATTATTGTTAGTTTGCTTTCATTGAATTTAATGTTTACCTTTTGTGGTGCTTCAATGAGAGAACTTCTAGTTTGGTTGCTATTTGCTAAAAGTATCCAATGAAGATTCTCTCAAGTTTGGATGGTGATGATAGTATTTGATCATGTAAATGTTGGCAAGGTACATGATTACCTCTTTTTAGGATGCTAGAATGTTTAAGAATTTCTTTTCTTGGTGCAAATATAATTTTGTTTCATTTTGCAACTTGTTTGAATGCCTGTAATCACTTAGGTTCCAATAGCCGCAAATTTGTGAGAAACCTCCATTGTTTGCTAAATGCATAGGATGACTGATAAATCTTATTGAATACATGTGATTCATGCTTAGTCTTGTGATTATTTTGATTTTGTGGAAGCATTAGATATGATCAAGGCAATTATTGATAATGAGCACAACCATATACCAAAAAGTAACTTACCCGTGAGCAGTGAGAATTTGCTAACCCCTTTGAGCTTAATAGTTTAGATCTTAGTTTATTGATGAACTTGATATTTGTACATGTTTTGAAAGATAGTTCATCATTGAATTGTGTAAGATTCTAAAAAAAAATCCTGAACCTTTGAAATTGTGCTAAATTATCTTCCTTGCCTCAAAAAGCAAGGAACATTCACTTAAGGTCGGGTTAAAAACCAAGTTGGGGAGAGTGAAAATAAAAGTAGTAGGTTACTCAAAATTTTGAGAAAAAAAAATTCAAACAAACATGAAAAGAAACACTGTGAATATGAATGTGAAAAACAAAAGAAAAAAAGAATGCTTGTTTGAAGGAGAAAAATAGATAATGAATAATGTGCAAAAAAGTGTTGGAAGGGTGAGCAATAGAGAAAAAGAAAGTGTTGGATTGAGTTGAAACATGTACATAACCTTGTATAGTGAATGTTTATTTTTCCATTGGTAACTTTGAGTCCATGACCTTATAAATGTCCCTTTGTTGTGAACCTAACTAAGCTACAACCTTTAAAGACCTAAGTGATCTTCTTGCTTCTATAATTTCTTTGATGAGTGATTAGATGAATGTATGAATTGATTTGTATTTGTATCGTTTGTCAAGTAAGTGAAATTTCCTCGCGGTTGAAAACACGTTAATTTCTTCAATTCTTATTCAAAGAGGAGTGTTAGAGTGATTCGAGCATGATAATTTAGTTTCTACTTGAAGCATTGCATGATATTTGTTTAAGAACTAAATTATTTTGCATTGTTCGATTCTAGGAAGTTGAAACCATGACTTGTTTTCATTTGATGTTTATTTGAGCCATAAATTCATTCTTGGTTGAATTAAATGCTTGAGCAAATCCTCTTGTTTTAAATGAGAGGCATACTTTGCTTGAGGACAATTAAAGATCTAGTTGGGGAGAGTTTGTTGAATGCCAAACATGCTTTCGTTGATCCTTAGTTATTGACATTTTTCAACTCTTTTGTATGATTTTGTTAGATTTACTCCATGATATCATGCTATTCTTCTATATTGTGAAAATACCTTTTATTGTTTTAATTTGTGTGTTATTATGCAGGAATTAGGCATAAAACCATCAAAGCATAAGACACAAGTATTTGGACAAGGAAACCAAAGAAAGAGAAGAATTCCAGCATGTTCGTTGTGTAAATTGCCAACAAGGAGTGCCAACGAATGTTCGTTGGGTGAACAAATAACGAAGCCCTAGCAAACCATCTTAGGAAGATGGCAGTAAGAAAAAGACAGTAAGTTCCCTAGGCAAACTTACAGCGAATTTTCCTTATGGCGAAGTATCAGTGAAGAGCCAGCGAATCGTCCCAGACCCAAGTCAGTAGCTAAAGGACTCTGAGTTCACTGTGCGAACTTGTAAGCGAGGTAGTTCACAGTGCAAAGAATTGCTTGCACAACGGACTTCAGATATTTCTCAGGGGCGGTTTAACTGTTCAGAGGCATATCAAGTGCTTAAAAGGGACTCCACCGAGCAAAGAAATTGTTCGTATTGCGAACGTGACAGATTCTAAAAGTACTACATAAGTACTTTTCACTATTTTTGGGGGTGATAACCCATTTTTCCATACAAGAACTTCATTTCTCAGATTTTCTTCACCAAAAGGTGATGTTTTGCAAATAGAAGTTGGATTTGCACCCGAGTTCGATTTATCGACGTGAATGCTCATTCATCTTCTTCCAAGGCTTGTAAAGCAAGCTACCAAGGTTATGAGTAGTTAATTTCCTTTGTATCAGAGGTAGAGATAGTCTACCAATAGTTTGTATGTATTTCTTTTGATTGGCCTTGTATGCGAACAAGTGATGATTAATATATGATGAATATTTTTGTTCTTAAAAATCCATTCTTGTTTTGTAAAACTCTAGACATAGATTTTGTAAAACTTGACCTAAAATATTCATCTATCGGTTTATAGATTGGAGAAATCGGTCTATGGTCGATAGTTGCTTTGTGTTGAACTTAAAGCTTACTATATTGGTTGTTATATGGAGAAATCATGTAGCGATGAATACGTTTTTTCTCACGATGCTGCTCTAGACATAGACGGTGTTGAGAGAATGCATGACGATATTAATTGGATCTGACTTCACATGCAAGATTGAAAGAATACGTATAAATTAGGGTAGATAAAAACTAATTTTGATATACTTTGTTAACAAACATCTTTAGAATTTATAAGCTTTACTACTAAAAACGTGACAATTTTATGAACAAAACTTTGAAAACCCTTATTCTTGAAACGATAAACTGTTGAAAGGAAAACATCAAAATATCTGCAATCCTTGTAGAGACGATAACAAAAACCTCATTTAACTACGATTCGAACAGAGATCGACATTCTTGTTTAAATCGGTTTTATTATGTTTAATCTTATACTTGTGTTGATTTGTATGAAAGCATGAAAACGATCGAGGTATTTTTTTGAATTTGAGCATAACCACCTAACAAAAGTAATTTACCCTGTGAGTGTGTGGGCATTTGTTAGCCCCTTTGATAGCCCCATTCGTAAATAACTAACTAGTTTTTCATTGATTTTTTTGTATGGATTTTGAATTTGTTTCTTGAAAAACTTGACCCTTCAACCATAACTTGTGGTTTGATTTTGTTTTCCTTACCTTATAAAGTTGAGAGCATTCACATTACATGTTTGGTTGTTTTCAAGTTGGGGAAAACAATGTTTGGTTGCTTATATGTTAGTTAA
Source organism: Lathyrus sativus (assembly GCA_963859935.3). NCBI lineage: Eukaryota > Viridiplantae > Streptophyta > Magnoliopsida > Fabales > Fabaceae > Lathyrus > Lathyrus sativus. The sequence continues at coordinate 430,274,027 of OZ012737.1, forward strand.
TTATTAAATATCAAAGTAACAATAATAATAATTTTCTTTAAAAGTATTTTCTCATATTTGTTACTTAAAAAAATTAAATTTACTTAAATTTTTTGAAATATAATCAAAATTTACAATAAAAAATTACAATCAATCACTCTCTGAACAACTTATTTATATAATATTGTGTCATATGTATGACGATAGCTACATGACATACATATCTACTCCATCATCAAACTGCATGTTGAATTTAACATCAATGGACTTCGATTACATCATGTTAATTCGACTCTGTCGAATTCTGAAGCTATACGAGTTTTAAGTTCGATCCAGTACTAGCTTATGAATCTAAAGCTACATCAACTTTATGATCTTTGAATTGTGTGTCAAACACTTGGCTTTTAAGTTGAAATATCTAGAAAAACCATTTTCCTTCCACGAGTCTAGGATTTCTTGAGACGCCTTTTCTCCAGCCTTTGTAGCTTTGTAAGCTTTTAGAATAGGAAATGTGATATTCTCAGTACTAAGCTTAGAAACTCCATTTTCTAATGGAGAGATTTCCTCCATGTAGACTAATGTACTCACTGGATCCTGCAACATTGAAATATATGATAAATTGTTCAAACAGTAAGATAGAACTGATTAGAATAAGTAGTCTTGATGAATGCATAATTTTACTTGTTGTTAGCTTGATTGTTGGGTGAGAGTTAAGCCCCTCATGGTTTTTTATTCATCTATTAATGAAGTGTGTGCTAGGTGTGATTCATTTTTGAATATTGAATTGTCTTAGAAATTTAGAAATTTGTTTTGTACTTAGAATTTGTTTCATAGTCATTGTTTCATTGTAGTTTAGTGGTAAGCATTGCCTTACGTGTACTTTTGATTTGTGTACCATAAATTTATTTTCCATTTGTAAAGAGTTATTGAGCATGATTTCTTGATAATTGCTTTTGTCTCTTTGAGCTGATCGATTCTTGTTTGAAGACAAACAAGTTTAAGTTGGGGAGAGTTGATAAGTGCTAAAATGTAGTGATTTTTAGTGTGAATAATTGGCACTTATTTGCTTGATTTGTTTGTTTTCCTTTAATAATCCCCTGTTTTTATATACATTTTGTATAATTTACATACAGTTGAGCTAATCCCCTGTTTTTCCTTTAATAATCCCATGTTTTTATAAGTGTACATATTGTTGAGTTTGACAGTTTTTCATATGTGTTTATAGGTAATAATGTATGGTTGAAGTAAATACCCGTTTCAGCTAAGAGGGATGCTTCAATTACAGTTTTGACCAACAAAATGATGGCATTCACGCTTAGCACAACTTTTAGTGTGCTAGGAACTGGATGGCAGTAGCTGGAGTATTTTTTTTTCTTGACCGCGCTTAGTGGTTTAAGGATACTTTAAGTGAAATCATGCTTAGCGCAATCTGAGGGCGCTTAGCGCGATTGTAATAAATACCATTCTTTATAAAGTTTATCTCATTTTTGTAGGTATTCAAGCAAGGATGTTTTATCATTGTCGTATAGAGCATTGAATGAGCTTTCCAACACTTCCGACCGTGCGTCAATTGGAGTTACGGTTCGAAAGTTATGCAGAAACCAAGAAACTTTATTTTGTTGATGGCGCTAAGCGCCATCATAGTGCGGTTCGCGCTATTCCAGCCCCTATTTTAGTCACTTTTCAGCATTTTTTAGGTTATGTTGTTGGGAACGTTTAACTCCAACTTCATCAAACACATTTTTTAGTAGTTTTAACTCAGAAACAACACTTGGAGGATGCATCCTAACAATCCGAAGTCAAATCCACTTCAATCGGAGTTGACAAACTGAGAGATTCTTGTTCATCTTCTCTCTTCTCTTTGTACCATCTATTTTTTGGGGTTGTTGTATGTAAGTTTATTTTGATTGTATGCATATCTATGGATTTTGTGTAAAACTCTTTTACAACTCTTAATCGATGTTATCTTTGATTTAATATCTATCTTAATGTGTTTGGTTCACTATAGACATATATTTTTCAAACTCGACCTAAGATGTGTGTCTATTGGCTGTAGAAAGCGGTCTAATATTCACATGGGTGTGTTGGATCTTAATGCTCCGTGTTGTTTAGTTGCGTGAGACATCACCTACGAGAGAACTCGGCTGATCTCTCGACTTTTGCGCTAGACATAACCTCTTGTTGTGAGCGATACGTGGGGGTTTTGACGAGTGATTTAAGTTGCATGCATTTGATCCATATATTTTTTAGTACATGATGGGTAGAACAAAATGAAACTCCTGACAATTTTTCTTATGGCTTAAGAATGTATTTATTTTCTTATTCATATGTTTTTCTTTTGAATCTTACTATTTAAAACCATTCAAACCCAAACTTAGAGATGTAGAGATTGTCGAACGATATTTTTTCCCTCGCATCGATTCCTGTGGAGACCATATAAATCCCGGAGGTAATTCTTCTGAAAATAATTTTGCTTTACGCTTTACTGCTTCAACAGCAGGCAAGGGTTTAACCGGTTACACCTGTAAAACAGCAAAAACAAAATTTCAAAAAGAACTTTTCAGAATCACTTATTGCATGTAATAATAGTGTAACATAACATGAAAACAGATGCAAAATTCATGTTAATTTAGAGCAATCAATAACTAATAGAATCAAGCATGCAAAGCAATTATACAAGTAGAGAAGCAACAATTAAGCACTACATTATGAAAATGCGGAATTGATCGAAAGCGGTAAATTAAGCGAAATTCACTAACTTACAAGGCTGAGATTTGCCATGGTAATTATTGTCATAAAAATGTGATGAGGAGAAGCTTAGAAAACCATAAAATCCAGAGATCTTAGAAATCCGTTGCGAGTAAACCGAAAATAATGTGATAATTGCTTCAATTCAAAACTTACACCAAAACTCCTTCAATAACAAGCTTCCAAGGCTTGAAATGAAAGGAATGTTGTTGTTGCTACATAATTCAGTGATGAAATGGAGAAGAATGGAGGTTTAGCTCAAAGAATAGAAAGCTTCAATGAAAATCTTTCTAAGCTCTAATGGTGAATTAACTGAGGTTTAGGGAAGAAGAAGGTGATGATTGAGAGAGAATGTTGCAGAAAATTCAATACAAAATGAGAGAATGAAGATTATGGCCAAGGTCCCTTTCATCAATGTGAGGGTTTTTTTTTATACAAACCATAGGCTTGGAGTGAGTGGAGGCTTGGAATTTGGTATGGAGGTAGTTAAGTGAGGTTTGACACTTGGTTTAGAGTTAGTTAGGCTTACTTCACTGAGTTGGGGCCTAACTCAGTTAGTTATTAGGTGACTCGGTTAGGGAATCCCAATGCAACTCAAAGATCAAGTGATCCAAAATGAGTAAAAGTGAGGGTGCATGATAAACCTTATTAATGATGAGGTATTGGAGCAAATGTAGTTGATATTTTCTGGTGTAATCACATGCTTAGAACCTTCCACAAGATACTAGAATGAATTATGCCAAAGGAATGGGATAAAAGCTGCTGCAATGTGGAAAAGCTACTGAAAAACAGCAAAAATAACAGGTGTAACTAGTTACCCTAATCCTGGTAACTGGTTACTAGAGCCAAAATGCGCTTTCCTTGGCTAGGCAATGAAGGTGTAAGCGGTTACACATATTTAGATAATCGATTACCACAGTAAAAAATCCTCTTTTTTTGGCTTGGAATGAGGTGTTTTGGCCATGGTTTTCTGCTTCTTTTTTGCCTGTATTGATGCTTTGTCGAATTTTTTGGGATATAATCGACCATAGCCTCAAGACTCTCTGGACGTTTGGATATACCTGTAATAATCCACAGGTAGAAATGCTGATGCGTATGCTGGAATTGCAAATGCATATGCTTATGCAAAAAGGTAGAAAAAGAGGTCAGACAAGGGAGATCAAATATTGGGGTACAACAACTATGGACTTGTTAGATTTGTTTTTGACTATGCAACTATTCTGATCAAATAAGAATTCATAACCACTATCTCAAAATTGACTAATGCTCAGTAGATTATGTTTGAGTCTATCTACAAGGAAGAAATTATAAATTAAAATAGAGGAGTTACCAATAGTATCCATACCAATGATCTTTCCTTCCTGGTTTACTCCAAATCCCGCACTTCCTCCCTCTTTCAAAGTTAGGGTTTAGAACATAAGCTTTTCTCCTGTCATATTTCTAGAATATACCACAACTCATAATTAAGGCCTATGATATGAGTATACATCTTTCTCTTCCACCATTAAAACTCAGTAGAGTCTCCACTGAAAGTTGGAGGTCTAACTACATAGTTGTTCTTTTCTGGATTACTATAATCATGATTTATGGCAACACGTGGAATAGGAGTACCACCCATAGATTCGAAAACACCAGACATTTTTCAATATGTTTTTCTCAGGATCTTTTTTGTACCAGTGTTAAGTGTTAAACACATACCATTCTTTGATGCTAAATAAATGTAAGAAAACACAAGAAGGGGGGTTGAATTGTGTTTTCTTTTTCTTTCAGTTAAAACTCTTAAGTCAGATTCTAAACACAAGGTTATAGAGTCTGAGTTAGTTAGAGATATGCAACGAATATAAAATGCAAGAAAGAAAGAATAACATACAAAGTTATCCTAGTTCCTTTCACAAACTGATAGTAGACCAATCCCATTTTATTTACAAGAGATTTTCACTATAACCAATCAAGATTACAATTTTCTCTAACACACAAGCAAGAGACTTTATTTCTTACGCACACAAGTCTAAAAATTCCTTTCTCAAACATACAAGTCCGAGACTTCCTTGCTCAAACACACAAGTATGAGATTTCCTTGCTCAAGCACACATGCTCAAGACTTCCTTGCTCTAGCACACAAGTTACAAACTTCCTTGATCAAGCACACAAGCTCAAAATTTTCTTACTTACAAATACAAGTATGAGACTCCCTTGCTTAAACGCACAAGATCAATACTTCCTTGCTATAACACACAGGCTAAAGGTTTCCTTGCTTAAGCACACAAGCTCAAGACATCCTTGCTCACACACATAAGTATGAGACTCAATTATGGTTCTTATAAAAACTCAACTAATTGACTTAAAGCATAATATTCATACTCAAACACAAACAACTTGAATCATGCATGCTAAAATATGAATCCAAAACTCAACCCTTAAAAATAGAAAATTAAAGAGGAGACTCCAATATAAGACTAAAATCAAAGTAAAGTTTACGAGACAAGCAACAAAACCACATAGAGGCATCCCTATTTATGTATCAGAGACATGCAACTTCAATAGTCTCGTCAGACAGACTCATCTAAACGCCTCACATGAAGGACTCGTTTGATGGTCTTATTAGACAAACTCATCTAAACGCCTTGCCGGAGGGACTTGACCAAAAGTCTCATCAAACTGGCTCATCTAAGCGCCTCACATGAATGAATCAATTGAGAATCTCATCATACAGATTCATCTAAAAGCCTCACCTGAGGGACTTGACTAAGAATCTCATTAGATAGGCTCATATAGGGTCTCGATTGAGAGTCTCATCAAAGAGGCTCATATAACCGCCTCATTTGAGGGATTTGACTAAGAGTCTCATTAGATAGGCTTATCTAAGCGTCTTGTTTGTGAGATTCGATTGAAAGTCTCATCAAATGGGCACATCTAAGTGCCTCACTTGAGGGACTTAACTAAAAGGCTCTTCATATAGGCTCATCTAAGCGCCTCGCCTAAGGGATTCGAGTAAGAGTCCAATCGATTTAAATTATTCTAAAAAATTATTTTAGTATCAATAATTTATAAAATTGTCTTGACCAAAATAAAATAAAATTATAAAATAAATTTCAATAAGGCAATTATCGATTTGTAATTAATAAAAAATTTAAAATAAAAAATTTGTTATAAGAATCAACAAATTGAGTATAAAATAATTTCATAATTATTACACTCTTAATAATAATTACATTAGTATTACTACTTAAAAAAAATCTTATAAAAAATATTATATATTTAAATTTGAGAATTTATTATTTAAAATAGAATAAATTATACATCATATAATTATTATTACTATTTTTTTTAGTACTACCTCCGTTTCTTTTTATAAGACACAACTCACTTTTTATGTTCATTAAATAATCAATGTATCTAGACTATAAATTGACCAAATATATTAATTATTTAATAAATTTAAAAAATAAGTTGTCTCTTATATATATAAGAACAGACATAGTATTTGTAAAAGTCACTAATTTATAAAATACTTTTTTAATATAATTAACATATCGATTATTAAAAGAAGGACAAATAAATTCTGGTCAATTCAAATGGAGATGGCCTAATTCATAGAAAAAAGAAAAAAGAAAAAAAGAGATCGCCTTTAAAGTGCCATAAGTGTTCCAGAAAATAAAAACGTGAATATGGTTTTTTTTTCATATTCAAACTAATTATCTAAAAATATCAATATTTATTAACATTTATTATATTTAAAAAAGTAAAAACTGCTATTAATTGAAAATTCAACAAAAAAACCTTAAAGCTCGAAATTTTAATTTCTTTTAATGAGAGTGAAATTCAATTTATCGGGTTATGTCGACCCGATTCAAAATCTATCTGTAAAATTTTAGTTTTATTTTATCTCTTTTGATTTTAAAATTTAAATAAATCACATGTGTTCCAAGAAATAACTATTTTCAATAAAACTTTAAGATTAAATCCTAAATCAAATAGAAAATGCTAAAACTTAAGAGAAAAAACTAGTAATATATAAATTTACTACGTGCTTTAAATCTAACATTATTGTTAAACAAACATTCAACACAAAATTTTAAAAAAATGGTAAGTTTTTTTTTGATATTCATGAATCTAAGTTGGATAATCACAAGTTTAGTGCAAATTTTAAAAAATAATAAATTTATTTTAAAATAAAATAAAATAATAAATTTATATAATATTAAATCATAGTATTTAATTGATTGAGGATATCCGTATCCAATTAATTTCAATCGACCGGATGTATATAAAAAAAAAAGTCAATATTTTGTAAGTTTCTGGGTCATAAGTAATTAACCAAATATTTATTGCTTACCATTAAAAAAACTAAAATATTTATGTCTAATAACTCAGCATAAATACTCTTAATGAGTACCAATTATATTCAAGTAAACATAGTATTGGGTAGTGCGAGTCTTAGGGCCCCTTAGTATTTGCAATCAACAAACTCTCATCTTCTCCGCATTCTATCGGTAATCAATCAAACCCTTTCTCCTCATTCATATTCTCATTATCAATCATTATTATTCATTTTCACTACTTACATTGCATGCTTTCAAAATCTTTGTTTTTCTTGTGGCTTTGTGTAGTCATGGGAAGACTTTTCCTTATCGATCTGGAAGGAGACTTTTATAGTTGCAAGCATTGCAAGACAGCTTTTGCCCTGGTTGATGATATCATTTCCAAGGTTTTCTATTTTCCTTCCCTCTGACTTTAATTTGATATATTGTGATGATGTCTATTACTGAATTGATGAGTAAACATGAATCATGAATTTATGGAATAGTGTATGTTCTCCGCAAATCTAATCCTCGTTTTCTTTTAGTCATTCCAATGCAGGCATGGGAAGGCTTATCTTTTTGACAAAGTGTAAGCTTTCTTTCACTCTCCCACTTTCAAATTAACACAACTATTATTAGCTGCCACTGCTATTGTTTCATAAAAAGCTTTTAACTTCCTATGAAACTGAATATAATAGCTTATGACATGTTGCTAATCCGTATTATGGCAGTGTGAATGTCACGGTCGGAGAGAAAGAAGAACGGATTATGATCACAGGAATGCATACTGTCGTTGACATATTCTGTGTTACATGTGGTTCCATTGTTGGATGGAAATATGTAAAGACGCTTAATTCTTCAATCTCATGAGTTTTTAATTATTTGTTTGGCGTTAATTTTATATCTTTTTTCTTAGGAGGTAGCTAAGGAGAATTCTCAGAAGTACAAAGAAGGAAAATTTATCCTTGAAAGGTAATCAATTAATCAACTATGTTATAGGCGCCACGTAACAAATTCGTAATTTTGCATTTTGATTGCATGTGATTTATATTCATAGGTATAAGGTGTTGGGGCCTGATGGATCAGAATACATGCCTCCTGTAGAAGATGCTGAAGATGCTTGATTGATCCGTTTTGAATTGTTAATTCTCTATGATTCATTATGCAGTTAATATCTAGTATTTCAGAAAATAAGTACTTTACAAATCTGTTATTTTGGAATTGGTTGCAATACAACTTTTAAAAGCTGTTACAATTAGTTACTTGAACTGTAATAGCATTTGTTTATGATGTGTCTTGTTTTCATGTCTATTAAATTATAAACGATCCTCCAACTCTTTAGTTAAAATGTAGGTGATGATGATTCTGAGTAGGAGTATGATATGGGAAATTTTTTCACTTTAGAAGCATGGGATATCAATCATGCTTCCTTGGATCATAGGACAGATGCAATCCTAATAAAATGACATTTAGAGTAGTTTCTGATAACCAAACATGTTCTTAAAAGATGAAAGGTCTTGTGAACACGTCAGAGTTTAAGAGAAAGTTGTGTGGCTCTTAAAAATCAAGGCCGGTCCAAGCCGAGGATGAGTCAGGCCATCGTCTTAGATCTCATTTCTTTGGACTATTAAAATAGGTTCAGAATCTTAAAATATAGACCTCTAAATTTATGTAATTAACAAGAGTTTTTAATTAAATTTAACAAAACATGATTGTTGATTAGTGAAGAATGTGGTCCAACAAGTCACTCAATGATATTTGTTTTACAAATTTTAAAAAGTTATGGAATTTGATTGATTTCATAAAATTATGTATCCCAGAAGAATTACATATTGTTATCTACTTGATAGAAGTTAAGAAAGAAATGGTAAAAATATTTTTCAATTAAATGCGTACTTAAATTGATAGAAGTTAACAAGAGTTTTTGATTAAATGCGTACTTAAATTCTTTAATTAATCATGATATTTGTTTTAAAACTATGGAATGTTCAAAACTAATAATAACATTTTTATAAAGTTTTTTTTAATAAGCAAAATTTGTATATCTCTAAGGATACTAACGGTATCCCGACCCATTTACAATTAACCTCCTAATAATCTATCAATCATCAAGTCTAAAACCTCATCATTAAACATTATTTGGGTTTCTAGATTATCAAATAGACCAACAAACTATTTCTTTTATCTAAAGTCCAACCACATTATCCAAACCACAAATGTTAAAAATACCATTCAACTTGTATAGGAACAGTCTCGAGTCATGCACACAGAAGACACCATACTCTTCAACTTATGGAATAATTAAACAATAAATATCAGACATCTTCTGCAGAGTTAAAACACAAAACACACACTAGTTCACGTTGATTTAAACTCCTCCTAATGAGATTATCTCTAGTAAGTAGCCTATTCAAGCATAGTTTCTAAGAAAAAGTCTATGTTTTCAAAGGTGTTGATGCATTCCACAAAATCTTAAGAACGAGCTTGCATTCAACGTCCAACATATTTTCTGCAACCTGTAGAACAAGCCAGTCATAACAGGACTTCACATAAAAACATTTTGATTTACAAAACGGTCAGACAATATTATCTTCACATCCTATTCTTGGACACACTTCTCCCACTACAAGAAATATTGCAGTTTCCCAAGTGATATTTACGTCACTAACATAAAAACCACTTCACTAATAGAATTTGCGACGTGGATAAAACACGCCGATAATGCAATGGTGAGAACTTTTTCCCACGTGGTAAACACGTCACAAAGTTGTGACATAGTAACCACGTCGCAAACAACAAAATAAAGAGGAAATGTTCCCACGTGAAAACCAGGTCACTAATTAGTGACGTGAAAATCATGTGGGAACATTACTTTACCAACTTTGTCTGCACGTTTCCCTGACACAAGTATACTTTATTACCCATGTGATATCCACGTCACAAAGTTGTGACCTTGTTTTCACGTGGAAAACCACATTGAATTAATATTCTTCCCATGTGATTTTTATGTCACTAATTAGTGACATGAGATTCACTTCACTATTAAATTTAATTATAAAAAAAATAAATAATATTAACTGAAAACTACTATAAAATTAAAATAAAAATTAAAAATTAAATATAAATTTAAAATTAAAATAATTTTTAATTAAAATAATATACATTTAAAATATATAAATATTTAGTTACATGAAATTCACGTCACAAATACAAATAATAATAATAAAAGTTGTGACGTAATATTCACGTCACAAATAAAAATACTAATAAAAAAAATTATTCTTCGCCACTAAATAATTCATCTTCGTTTTGGTCATCATCTCCGGGAGAATAATTCGATCTCGAGGCAAAATATTTTCGCATTTGTGCCTCCATGTCTGATTGCCGCTTCCTCATTTCCTCTATTTCAACATTTTGTCTATTTCTCATATCATCCATTTCGGCCTTTAGGGCCGCCTCACGTGTCTCCGCCTCTCGTCTCGCCTCAGCTAGAGGTAATTGTCTCACTGTTGCCAACATTTCTGGTGTCAATTCTGCCGGACGCGATCCTCCTTCCCCATCATCGAGTCTTTGAAATAAAGTTCGGTCCCCTTTTCTATAATCACTAGCCAAAGACCCCAGACCAAAAAAACATTCATTATCTCTCTTCCCGCCTACTGTTAAATTCCAAATATAAAGATCAACGCGCGGATCAAGCGGTGCATCCCCAATCGGCGTATATTGAGGATTTTCAGTTAGAAATTGGGCAAGCAATGTCTGGTACAACTCCTACACACACATTAAAAAAAATTAAATTAAATATAATTTAAACAATTTAATTATATAGTAATTATGAAATTAAAAGAATTCAACTAAAATAAACAAGTTACCAAGGTTGATTTGGAACGACCATCAACAAAGTCGCCCGATTTTTTGGTTCGAGTCTTCACAAATAGCTCATTAATTCGTGGCTCCTTCCCCAAGTCCTTTTTCTAATTAAAATAATGAAGCTTAATTAAATATATATAATAATACAAAAAAAAACTTTAAAAAATAGTTATAATTACCATTCGTCGACGATGTTCGCTGATACTGATACTTCCAACTGTATTAAGACAGCCACCTGCTTCAGATGCCCTCATCTTTTTAGCATGTTCAGATCTTCTCTGAAAATCTTCTGTCTTCCACCACTCAACAAGTTCCCCAAATATTTCCTCGCCTATCCAGTTAGGACGAGTGTGATCTCTTTCCCAACGTTGTCTAGCATTCCTAAGCATGTCAGATAATCTGCTAGATACCTTACTTTTGAAATTTTTTTTAATTTTGAACTCGTCAAATTTCTGCCAAGTACACCTTTCCTGCAAGTTATATGACAGTCAAATAAAATGTTAGATATATATAACAAAAAATCGTTATAAAATAACATAACTATAATAAAAATACAATTTACCTTGAACTTATCAAACCATATATCTTTCTGCTCATCTGGGAGCTCTCCGAAAGACTTAATGAGTTTTGTATACATCAATTGAATGACCCAGTTTACAGCTTTAGCAGCAGGACGACACAGATCAAAACTAAACAACAATAATTTGAACGAGTATTAAACATAAAATGATAATATATAGCTAAATAAATATTATAAATTAAAAACATACCCATATCCCTCAGGCCTAATCAGATGTCGTCCTTCAACCACCAAATGCTCCTCTGCAACAAGATTTGTCTGCTCCTCATGAACATCGTCATCCCCCTGAACAGTGTGGTCATCCTACTGCTAACTCGCAGGTATATGTGTGGGGTGTGGAATGCGGGAGCCAGATCCCTCTGGCTAGTGCGTGGAGGGTGTCGGCTGAGGAAAACTAGATTCTGAAGGCTGCGGCGTGAAGGAATACTACTGAGGAAAAACAGTTCCCACAGGCTGTGCAAAGTGAGTCTGCTGAGGAAAACTAGATCCCCCAGGCTGCGGCGCGAAGGAATATTGCTGAGGAAGAAAACTAGATCCCCCAGGCTGCGGCGCGAAGGAATACTGATGAGGAAGAAAAATAGCTCCCCCAGGAAAACTAGATTCCCCAGACTGCTGCGTAAACGTAGATGGTACCCCAAGCGGATGCATGAAGGATCCCCCAAACGGACTAATAAACGATGGATTCCCAGATGGAACCGTTTGGGAGGAGGAGAGTAATGTCGTAAATGGCTGTGAAGTGTCTACGGACATTAGATCTGCCTGAGACTGTGGGCGAGAAGCATACATGGGCGAGGGCGGTACCTCACGTACTCTGGCTCTCGAACGAGGCTGGGTCTCCTTAGCCTTACCCTTGTCAGTTCGGGGTGGCATTGTATCTATTTTGAAATAGTTATCAATAAATAAATAATACGTAAATAAATCAAGAAAACTCTTCATGCTCTTCGTAAATAAATAATACGTAAATAATACATTTGCATTCATATAAAACAAATAATACATTAATAAAAATTGTCCGAACACATATAAAACTATCTATTCAAACTCTTCATGCTCTTCGGCCGTATTATTTTCATCATCTGATCTAATAATGTCCTCAGATCCAATATCTTCATGCTCTTCGTCCACATTATTATCTACCAACAAAACAGACGCATCAATTTGATGACCCTCGACCAATGTATCACACAAATTTGTAATTTCTTCAACTTCAACCACATCATTAATTTGAGAAATTTCATGGTCTTGGTAAGCAGCATCTTCCACTAGATCGTCAGTTTCAATATGACCCAATGGTTTTGTTTTGATTACAACACACCATCCACGTTTACGTGACTGAATTGAAGGGTACAGAACATAATAAACTTGTTTAACGATATGTGACATTATGAAAGGGTCATACTCTTTGTACCTTCTGTCCATTCGAATATCAACAATGTTATATTTCTTATCTATTTTTATGCCCCTGGAAGATGGATCATACCAATCACAATAAAACAAGACAACTCTATTTTCCGAGTCCAAGTAATTGTATGCCAACTCGTAAATATGTGTAATAACGCCATAGAAGTCATCTTCACCACCATCTGTAACTCCTTTAACAAATACACCACTATTTATGGTTTTTTTCCCTTCAGTCCACGTTTGGGTGTGAAATTTATAGCCGTTCAGAAAGTATGTGTGTCATTCAATTGCTCTTTGAACAGGCCCTCTAGATAAGTTACGCAAATGAAGTATTTCTTGAGTCGGTGCAACAATGCATGACAATTAATCCCTGAACCATGCTGGAAAAGATGCATGTATTTGACCGGTAGTTGCTTGTTCACTGGTGCTTTAAAAATAGGAGGCGTTAAATGCCCTATAAAGAAACACAGTTTAAGTTAGATGTAATAATTCAATTTGTAAAGCCAGATAAGTAGATACGTTAGGGGTATACTTACTCAAGATATGGCCTAACTTCAATACAGTTAATAAGAACATGAACGTGTGCAGATTGCAATTCTTTTTGGGTCAGCCAATGCACATTCTCTTTTCCAGAGGGGCGACCGGGAAGACCGAAGATTGACAAGGTAAACTGACTTCTTTTGTTAACATCAAATTCATTTTTTATGATTCTTGGAGTTAACATCAAATGATTGAAATAATGACTGCAAAAATGTGATGTTTCCCGATGCAAATAATGTGCACATATTGATCCTTCAACTTTAGCTTTATTTTTCACTGATCGCTTTGAATCACCCATGAATCTTTCAAAGGGATACATCCACCTGTATTGAACGAGGCCACCAAGATAGGCTTCATATGCAAGATGCACAGGTAGATGCTCCATAGAATCGAAAAAACCAGGTGGAAAAACGCGTTCCAACTTGCATAGAATAACTGGAATATTTTGGTCCAACTTAATGATGCTATCGACTCTTAAAGTTGACGCACAAATATCTCTGAAAAATTGACTTATTTCAGTTAGCGGATATAGCACATGGTTGGGTAGTGAACTGAACGCAATTGGAAGCAATCGTTCCATGAAAACATGACAATCATGACTTTTCATTCCATGCAAGTTCCCAGTTTTTGTGTCAGCACACCTTGCTAAATTTGAAGCATAACCATCCGGCATTCTCAATTCATTTAACCATCGATAAACCGCTTTAGCATCTTGGAAAGTTAGACTGTAACATGCCTTAGGTTTTAATAATTTTCCATTAGGCCGAGGCTTCAACTCCAACTCTTTTCTATCACACAAAATTTCCATGTCCCTTCTAGCCTTCTCATTATCCTTTGTTTTTCCTTGAACATCCATCACTGTGTTAAATATATTATCGAAGAAATTCTTTTCAATATGCATAACATCAAGATTATGTCGCAATAAATTATCTTTCCAATATGGGAGGTCCCAAAATATACTTCTTTTTGTCCAATTGTGTTTGACCCCATATCCTTCAATTCTGTATGCTTCACCGTAATCTGTAAATTTGGGAAGTTCAGAAACTCGATTCCATATTTTCTCTGGTGACAATCGCGGAGGAGGCAAATCTTTTACTCGTACATCTTTTGTGAAATCAGTCTTGTTTCTTCTAAATACATGGTCTCGTGGTAGGAATCTGCGGTGACAGTCAAACCACAAACTTTTCCCTCCAAATTCCAAAGTAAAAGCCTTTGTAAATTCCATGCAATGTGGACATCCCATTTTGCCATGCGTACCCCAACCAGATAACATTCCATAAGCGGGAAAGTCATTAATAGTCCACATCAAGGCAGCTCGCAAAGTAAAGTTTTGTTTGCGAGATATATCATAGGTCCATTCTCCAATCCACAACCTCTTCAAATCATCTATTAAAGGTGGCAAATAAACATCGATTCCAGATTTAGGACTTGACGGTCCTGGAATGAGGCAAGTCAAAAACATGTACGGTTTTGTCATGCACATCTCTGGAGGGAGGTTGTAAGGGGTTACAATAACTGGCCAACAGGAATATGCAATTGCAGATGCTTGGACGTATGGAGTAAAACCATCAGAGCATAGTCCGAGCCTGACATTTCTAGGTTCTGCAGCAAAATCAGAATGTACCCTATCAAAATGTTTCCATGCCTCACCGTCAGATGGATGCCGCATAATGCCTGAAGATGTTTTGTTTGTATGATGCCATGTCATTTGACTTGCATTATGCATTGAAGCAAACAATCTTTTTAACCTTGGCATTATCGGCAAATAAAACATGGACTTCACTGCTACACGTTTTTGTTTACGGTTAATCGCTTTACTACGAACTTGATATCTCGGACTCTTACAGAACTTACATTCCTCCAGCGCCTCATCATTAATACCAAACTCATTGTCATAAAACAACATACATCCATTTATACAACAATCAATCTTTCGTACTTCTAAACCCAACTTCGACACCAACCTCTTTGCATCATAATAACTTGTAGGCAAGTTGTCTTTCGTAGGAGTCGCATCCAACATCATTTTTGCAAAATATTCCAAACACTGATCAGGAACATTCCAATTTGACTTTGCAGCCAATATTCTCACACACATTGATAATTTTGAATCTGCCGACCCCTCAAACAACGGTGTATTCATTTCTTTCAACAATTGGTAAAATCTTTGTGCTTCCTCATTCGGCAACTCTTCACCATCAAAATCCTGAGGTTCATCATATGTCACATTTACTCCAAATGCATTACCAACCATTTCATCGATCAAATTAAATTGTTCATCAAATTCCATATGTGATCGACTGCTTGATGCGTCTGTATTAGTTGTCTCTGCATGTACGTTACTCGACAGTTGTTCTCCATTATATGTCCAAACCCAATAATTTTTAATGAAACCCTTCCTCTTCAAATGACGTTCTACTTCCTCTGGGCCACTAATTATATGTCTACATTCATATTTAAGACAAGGACATCTCACTCCTCCTTCACGTCGACAACATTCTTGTGCAAATGCCCACGTGATAAACCCTTTAACTCCTTCCTCAAAATTTGCCGTAAGTCCACGTCTGCCTGGTAACGTTCTATCGTACATCCAACTACGATAGTAACGAAAATATTCCATACTGCACAATTGTACTATATATTATTATATATCATTTTAATAAAATATGTAATTTAAATCTATTTTTTCTATTTCGACACCAACCTAATAAAATATGTTCACTAAAATAATATATTCATTAAAGTATAATATATATTCATTATTTTTAAAGTAAAATATTGACTCATATAAAGTAAAATATATTCATTATTTTTAAGATTATAAGTTATAGGTATTTAGTATAAATAATTTGCCAATGGTATAAAAAATTATAGATTGTAGACTATTGACTCATATGTGTTCAAAGTTGACATTTCAAATGCTAATACGTGTTTTAGTTCTAATACGTGTTAAAGTAAAATATAAATTCACTAAAATAATATATTATACTAATATATATTTAAAGTAATATATATTCACTAAAATAAAATATGTTTTATATTATACTAAAATAATAAATTCACTAAAATAATATTTTTCTATAATTTATTTTTCTAATAAAATCTGTTTTATAATAAAATCTGTTTTTCTATATTCACTAAAATATTTTTTATTTTACTAAAATAATAAAGTAATATGTATTCACTAATATTTTTTATAATAAAATCTGTTTTATATTATACCAAATATTTTTCTGTTTTTCTGTTTTTCTAAAATAAATATTTTTCTAAAATAAATCTTTTTCTATAATTTAATACCATTGGCAAATTATATTCACTAAATACCTATAACTTATAATCTTGAAGAAAAAATTTAAAATCTGTTTTATAATAAAATCTGTTTTTCTATATTCACTAAAATATTTTTTATATTCACTAAAATAAAATCTGTTTTATATTATACTAAAATAATAAATTCACTAAAATAATATTTTTCTATAATTTATTTTTCTAATAAAATCTGTTTTATAATAAAATCTGTTTTTCTATATTCACTAAAATATTTTTTACTTTACTAAAATAATAAAGTAATATATATTCACTAATATTTTTTATAATAAAATCTGTTTTATATTATACCAAATATTTTTCTGTAAAATCTATTTACTAAAATTTTATATCTCAAATTTAATAAAATCTATTTTATATTATACCGAATTTTTTATAAGAAATTTTTTTATAAAAATCTGAAAAAGTCTAACTTCAAAATCAACAACAACACAATACAATATCTCAAATTTAAAATCTCAAATTTACTAAAGTCTCAAAATTTCCAACAACAACAGTATTACTACAAAGCTACTAAAATCACAAATTTTCTAACCTAAATCTCAATGCTAGCTTTCAACAATAACAACATAATACACAATAAATATAAAAAATTAAAATGCATAAATACCTCTTTCAAAGCTTGCAAATAAAACTTCTTATAAATCAATTAATATTCTTAGATCTGGAAAAAAATCAGTTAATAATAAGAAAAATATAAAATAAACTATAAAGGAAAATAGTTACAAGCATTCACCTTAAATTTTGAAGAAAAAATTAACTGAAGTATGAAGTAAGGAGCTGGAGTGGAGTTGTAGCAAGGAGGTGAACGAAGGGGTAGAAGAAAGAAAACTTCTGGAAATTATCTGATACGTTGTGTGCAAAAGAAATTCTGCAAATTTTTATATATAACAAGCCTTCCGACGTGGCCAGCATTTGGGAAATTTGCGACGTGATAAATGCTTCGCAACTTGCAACGTGGCATCTACTTCGCAAGCTTGCGACGTGATATCCAGGTCGGTACAGCCCATATATTAAATTGTTAACGTTATGCCATTAATGCCAATTTTGCTTTTCAAATTTTGCGACGTGGGAAGCACTTCGTAACCTTGCGACGTGGAAGCAAGGTCGGAACATTCCCCCTATATTAAATTATTACCGTTGCTCCACTAAATGCCAACTCAACGGTATTAATGTAAGTGGGTTGCGAAGTGTTATCCATGTGGGTATTTTGTGACAGGATAATCACGTGGCAACAAAAATCTATTTTTTGAATTTTAGGTTCCCATGTGAAATACACGTCACAACAGAATTTGTCAAAAATTCAAAATTCCCCCTCTCTTAAAAATCCAAAATTTCGTTCCAGATTTTAGAGGTAAAAATTTTATTAATAAAAAATGTTTGTGACGTGATAATCACTTGGCAACGCAATTTGTTTCCCAAGTGTTTACCACGTCACTAATTCACTAGGGAAAAACAATGTTTTCTTGTAGTGTCCCAACATCAAAGATAGCTCATGATACACATGTTGCAAATCCATATCAGTCTCTTCCAAGTGTAAGTCCAACTGCCAAGACTAAACCACCCCATTCCAGGATCCCATATCAGACACAACTCCTAATTTGTTATTAGTTCTATGCCATAACCCAGGGAAGATGAATGTTATGGGCCAATTTCCAATCCACCTTGACAACCAAAATAAAGGCTTAATACCACCTCCTAGTTTGAAGTATAACATACCAACAAAAGAGCCTTTCCTACAAAGTTTATCCACTTTAAAGATCCTTCCACCAACTTGAGGAACCACAATGGTACTTAGTGTAGCACCCCAAAATTTGCCCGACCTTTTCTTGGTCGGCTTTTGTTTCTTTGCATTTTTGCATCCCCGCATTTGCATAGCATTTGTTCTCGAGGCAGGGGATCAAGGTTCCCGTGGCTCAGGTTTCATTCCCGTGCAAACAACTGAGCAGCAAGCATCAAGAGCTTCGGCATTTATTTTGCCCAACAATCGAGTGATCGATTTTATTCTGTTTTGCAGGTTAATTTCATATCAGGATCAGCACTCAGGCTCATAACAAGCATTTCCACAGTGATAACGGTAAAAAATGAGGTTCAGCAGCTAAACAGAGCTCCAGACAGTTGAAACAGGGCAAATGGACAGATTTCCCGCTAAAAGGCGCCAAATTCAAATTTTTGAAGGTGTTAATCGGTTAACACATATGGTTAACCGATTAACCATTGGAGAATCAGCCCAGATTTGAAATTTTAACAGTGTTAACTAGTTAACGTATATGGTTAACTGGTTAACCATAGCAGAATTTGCCCTGTACGTGATTTTGCAAGCCAATTGCACTTGCACTACGCCAGAATTGACTTTTAGCAGCGCATACAAAGACATCGCTTTTAGAAAAAGCGCTGCTAAAGAGGCATTAAAAAAAAAGAAAAAAATTGCTTACCAAAGACAACGCTTTTTAAAAAGCGCTGCTAAAGGGGAGCCCAAAAAAAGCGCTTTTTAAAAAGCGATGCTAAAGGGGGGACCTAAGAAAGCGCTTCTAAAAAGCGCTGCTAAAGGGGGGGGGGGCTAAGACAGCACTATGAAAGCGCTTTCCTAAAGCGCTGCTGTAGGTCTAGTCTACGAGAGCGCTTTTTCCATAAAGCGTTGCTATATGTGGTACATATTAAGATCTTTGAGAGCGCTTTTTAAAGCGCTGCTAAAGCCATTAAAAAGCGCTGCTATAGGTTTAGTTAGAATTAATTTAAAATACTCACCAGCATTTTTATAAGAAACAGAACAGTCATATCGTATTTCTTTCTTTCTTTTTCTCTGGCGAACAAAGAACGTTGCCCTATAAACCCACCGTCGCCCTCCTCTGTTGCATTTCGCCGCCGTTCACCGTCCGTTTTCGATATCCTCTGCTCGTCTGCATTGCATTTCTGCCATTGTTACGGTATTTGAAGTTTTACTCTGGTTTTCTTTTTTACTTATATTTTCACCATTGTTGTTGTAATCTTTAAGACAAACTGAATATGTTTTTATTATTTGAATGCAATCAAGTTAAGTCATTTTCTGTAATCTTTAAGACAAACTGAATATGTTTTTATTATTTGTATGGATATCTACATGTTAAGTCTCTCTGTTGCATGTTATATATTTTGTATTTTAATCTACATGTTAAGTCTCTCTGTCATTGTTACAGATATTTTGTATGTTTTAGATTGACAAACAAGAGTTTATATTTTTTAAGAGAGTTTATATTTTGTATGTTTTAAGAGAGTTTATAAGAGAGTTTTTATAAACAGAGAGTTTTTTAAGAGAGTTTGTATGTCTTAACAGAGAGTTTATATGTTAAGTCTCTTTGTTGAATATGTTTTTAAGAGAGTTTATATTTTTTAAGAGAGTTTATATTTTGCATGTTTTAGATTGACAAACAAGAGTTTATATTTTGCATGTTCAATATAGTTTGGAAATTCCTATATTTTAAGAGAGTAGCCAACATGAATATGGTTTTATATGATATGATTTTATATGTTATTATGGTTTTATATGTTTAGTTAGGATTTCTCAATGTTTAGTAAGGGTGTCATTTTGGTTTACGGATTATCTAGTATTTTTAATATGATTTGTTTTGGTGGATTATCTAGTATTTTTGTTTTGGTTAATTATTAATATGATTTTCATAAAATTTATATTTTGTCTGCTATAGGGGTTACCTGTGAAGAGCAAAGTTGTGATCGTTTCCAAGCATCTTATTGTGTAGCATTCCTAAAAGTTAGTGATTTCTTTACAGGTATTCTCTGTTTTGTTTAACTTTCATAGTTTAGTGTAGATTACTCAATTAGTATGGATAAAAAATGGATGTCTGATAATCGATTGTCAAAAGAGTACGAGAATGGGGTATCGAAGTTCGTTAAGTTTGCTGTTGAACACGCCAAAGACCCCAGTAGGATCACATGTCCTTGCTTAGGATGTTGTTATGGGCGTCGAGTTGACGCCGTTCAGTTGGAATCTCATTTAATGAGATATGGAATTGATCGAAGTTACACATGTTGGACATTACATGGTGAGATAAGTAACGAGAATGTTGAACCCCGGAATAATACGACATGTGCTTCAAAGGACAATGGCAAGGATACATATGATTGTGATCGAGTTGAAGAGATTGCAGAAGCACTTAAAGAAGATCTTCAAGATTGTCCCAAGATGTTTGAGAGGTTGGTAAGCGATGCAGAAAAACCGTTGTATAAAGGTTGCACTACTTTCACAAGATTGTCCGCGGTATTAAAGTTGTACAATTTAAAGGCGGGTAATGGATGGTCGGATAAAAGTTTCACAGAGTTGTTAGCCCTACTTCAAGAGATGCTTCCGGAGGATATTGTTCTTCCCAATCGAACCTATGAAGCTAAAAAAAATTTATGCTCTATTGGCATGAGCTATGATAAGATACATGCTTGTCCAAATGATTGCATTTTGTTTCGAAATGAATATGCATCATTAAACGAGTGTCCTAAATGCAGTGTATCTCGGTATAAGAAAAAATTGTCACCAGCAAAAGTATTATGGTATTTTCCTATAATTCTGAGATTCAGATGCATGTTTTAGTAAAACAAATGCAAAACACCTGACTTGTCATGCAGGTGATAGAATTGTAGATGGGAAGTATCGACATCCGGCAGATTCACCATAGTGGATGAAAATTGATAATGATTATCCTGATTTTGGAGAAGAAGCTAGAAACCTTCGCTTGGCATTATCGACTGATGGAATGAATCCGCATGGTCTGCAGAGTATCTCACATTCCACCTGGCCTGTAATTATTATGATTTATAACCTACCTCCATGGCTATGTATGAAGCGTAAGTACATGATGTTATCTATGTTAATTTCTGGCCCTAAACAACCAAGGAATGACATAGACGTATACCTGACACCTTTAATCGAAGACTTAAAGAGTTTGTGGGAGAACGATGTGGAGGTTTATGATGGATATAGGAAAGAAAGCTTCAATTTGAGGGCGATGTTGTTTGGCACAATTAATGATTTCCCAGCATACGGAAATCTATCGGGGTATAG
Source organism: Lathyrus sativus (assembly GCA_963859935.3). NCBI lineage: Eukaryota > Viridiplantae > Streptophyta > Magnoliopsida > Fabales > Fabaceae > Lathyrus > Lathyrus sativus. Next base: position 430,295,820 of record OZ012737.1, read on the forward strand.
CATTAAAGGTCAATGTGCGTGTCCTATCTGTGAAGAAAACACAGATTGGAAGCGGTTGGAATTTGGTCAGAAGAATGTCTTTCTTGGTCATCGTAGATTCTTAAATTCTAGTCATCACTACCGTGGGTGGAGAAAAGCATTCAATGGAAATTCAGAACAACGTAAAGCTCCACCTACATTGACTGGCGAACAAATTTTTGAAAAGGTGAAAGATGTGAGTACTAAGTTTGGAAAGCCTTTTGCTCATACGCTTGTCACGCGTGGGTGGAAGAAGAGGTCAATTTTGTTTGAGTTGCCGTATTTGAAGTCGTTGTATGTAAGACATTTTCTTGATGTTATGCATATTGAAAAAAATGTATTTGAAAGTGTTATTGGTACGTTACTCAATATACAAGGAAAGTCTAAGGATGGCCTTAAAGCAAGAAAGGACTTGGTAGCAATGGGAATAAGAAATGAATTAGGACCCTTGAAGAAAGGAAATCACACATATCTACCACCTGCTGCTTATACTTTATCTAGAAAGGAGAAAAACATACTGTGTAAGTTTCTGAGTGAAGTTAAAGTTCCAGAAGGATACTCTTCAGATATTAGAAGACTTGTTTCTATGAAAGACCTCAAGTTAAAGAGTTTAAAGACACATGATTTCCATGTTATAATGGAACACTTTCTACCAATAGGTATACGTTCTATTTTTCCATAAAAAGTGAGAGGCGCAATAACTAAATTGTGTTTTTTCTTTAGGTCAATCTGTAGTAAGGTGATAGATCCTGCGATCTTACTAACATTGCAAAGAGAAATAGTTATTACTTTGTGCGAGCTTGAAATGTATTTTCCTCCATCATTTTTTGACATAATGGTACATCTAGTTGTTCATCTTGTGAAAGAGACGCAACTGTGTGGACCTGCCTATATGAGATGGATGTACCCTGTTGAACGTTATATGAAAATATTGAAAGGGTATGTGAAAAACCGAAGTCGGCCAGAGGGATGTATTGTTGAACGATAAATTGTTGAAGAACCTATTGAGTTTTGTACTGAATATTTGTCCAACATTCAATCCATTGGCCTCCCAAAATCTTATGTTGTTGAAAAAATAGTAGGTAAACAGTTAATTGTAAATAAAGTTGTGGCAGTTTCAAGGGATGAACGGGAGCAAGTGCATTTGTATGTTCTGCACAATGACATTGAGGTTGAGCCGTATGTTAAAATGCACAAGGACGTTCTCCGAGGTTTAAATCTGAATAGAAATGAAAATTGGATAGTACGTGAGCACAATCGAAGTTTTATAACATGGTTCAAGGAGCATATTTTTTCAAAGTTTTATTCTGATCCCGCTTCAATAACAGAAAGGTTGAGATGTTTAGCATATGGTCCAAGTTTGCATGTGTTTTCTTATAGCGCATACGCAATTAATGGATACACATTTTATACCAAGGAACAAGATGATAAAAGTACAATGCAAAATAGTGGTGTCACCGTGCTTGCCGAAGCAATGCACATTTCCTCGTATTATGGGGTTATCGAGTGTATTTGGGTGTTTGATTATGAGAAGTTTCAGATTCCTATCTTTGGATGCAAGTGGGTTGAAAATAATAGTGGCATACGAATGGATAAATCAGGTTTTTTGAAAGTGGATCTTAATAAGGTGGGGTACAAAGATGAGCCTTTTATTCTAGCCACGCAAGCTAAACAAGTGTTCTATGTCACTGATCCGACAAGTACGAAATGGTCTATAGTTCTTTTTTCCAACAAAGTAATCGATGATAACATTGGAGAAAAGGGGGATGTTGATGTTGAGAATGAATCTTATATTATAGATGATCCAGATGGGAATATTAGAGCGGACGAATCATATATTAGAAATGATCATAACAAGGGTGTTGCACCCCAAAATTTGACCAACCGGTTCCCATATCTGGTTTATGTTTCGACGCATTGTGCATTCGCATACTACATACATTGCATTTTCTCAGCCAGATTGATTTTATCGGGATTACAACCTCCCCTGGCGCTTCAGGCATTTCAGGCCAATACGAGGTTTTATTTTTAGAATTCGTGCTCGTCTCGGTGTTTTCAGATCTCGCTGTTGTCTTTGAGGACATTTCAGTGTCCGGCTTTTACCGTCTATTTCGTTACGGTTGCGTATTTGTTCTCTAATCAATTTAATCGACTTCCTGACATTTTTAGAATTTTCTCTTTTATTTTCTAGATTTTTAATGCATTTTAATAGATTTTTTTAATAGATTTACTTGAATTTTTAGATATTAAATAGGTTTTTAATATTTTTTAATAGAATTTAATAGATTTTTTTTAATAGATAGTTTTTTTTATATTTTCTTATAGAATTAAATAGATTTTTCTAGAATTTTTAATTAGATATTTCTTTTTTAATAGTTTTAATAGATATTTCTTTTTCTAGATATTAAGTAGATTAAATGTTTTAATAGATTAGTAGACTTCTTTTCTATTTTTATTAGATTTAGAAAGTAATGGAAGTTAATTAGGTTTTAATTGTTCTTTAATTAGGATTAATTAGGAGGTTGATTAGTGTTTTTAATTACTAGCTTTTATTTTTCGTTTAGGTTAATGGAATGTTAATTGATCATCATTAGAGTCTTGAGTATGGTTAATGGAGTCTTAATCAGGGTTTAATGCAGAATTGGTCCAATTAATTAGCATTTAATCAAGATCATTAGTCTGAATTGTTAATGGGACAGATGTCCAATTCGTGGGCCCAGATCCAACATGCCACATGTCCTATTTAAGGCTTGCCATGCATTCTCTTTCTCTCTCTCCACCTCATCTTTTTTCCCCACTCTGCATTGCCACTTGGCTCTCTCTCTCTCTCTCTCCACTCCTCGCCACATGTCTCACCCACACTCCCTCACTGCATGCACTGCCACTTGTCCCTTCCTTCTCTCTGCATGGAGGCCGTGTGGCTGATCCCCGTCTCTCGCATGCAGCCACCGGTCAAACTCGCCGGAGACCCTGCCGCCGGCCATGCAACCACCTCCGGCCGCCGCAACCGTCGCCGGAGGCTCGCCGGAAACTGCAAAACACACCAAGATCTTCAACGATCTTCATCAATTCGTCAGCAGAGATCTTCACCGATCTTCATGAGATCATCAAAATCATTGTTCATCAACATCATTCATCGTTCGTTCATAGTTTTCCAGAGCATTCAAGAACTTTATCGTTTGACATCAACTTCATTCGGTATTTGTCCAAACTCATCAGATCTTAAGATCTCCAGATCTTCATCAACATTTTCGTTCGTTGCTTTGCATGTTCATCATTGCTCCGAACTTCATCAAGTTCATCCATAACAACTTTTTCCAGATTTTTAGATGTTCAAGAATCGTTAAGATCTTCAAACGATTTTTATAGAACCTGCGAAGATCTTCATAGACATTCGTTGTTTAACAATCTTCATCGTTCTTCACGCTTCAAAGAATAAAATTTTTAGTTTTAATTCCTTTTAGGAAATTTAGATAATATTTTCATTTAGGAAATTAGTTTAATGTTCTTTTAAGAGAATTTAGGATTTAGTTAATTTTTGGTTAAGGAGATTTATAGATTTAATTCTTTTTAGGATAATATTTTCATTAGGAGATTATTTTTGCCGTATTTTAGGAGTAGCATTTTATTTCCATTTTGCGTTGGATTTCTCTCCTATTTTCTTTTCTATCCGATTTTATCTTCGATTTTATTTCTGGCTGACCATGTGACATGATTCAATTGGAGAATGATTTTCGATATCATTTCTATATCTTGTCTTTGACACAGATATCAATACGCTACCTCTTAGAGTTCGATTTCTCGTATAAGTCGAACCATGACGGTCTAAGTGTTACATTGGTTCTGATTCGAGCGTCATCCTCAAGGATCCAGAGAGGAGAAGATTGGAATGGAGATTGCATGCACGTTAGGAGTCAACGAAGCAGCTTCGTTCATCATCATCATCTTATTCAAGTCTTCAGGCAACCGTCGAGTGTTGTGGGCTGCATCGATAGATACGAAGGAAATAGCGGCTGAGGAGTTTCTTCTTAGGTTCTTGCGTGTGTGTCCCGGGTTCCTTCCTATTTAGGCGTAGGCCTGCTTCCTCTTTGTTATCGCCCCGTGCGATCGAAACCCCTTTTCTCTCGCGTTCAGGCGATTGAGATCCCTTCTCTTGCCCCCGTGCAATCGAGACTCGTTTTCCCGTCGAACTACATTTTCTCTGATCTCTCGTTCCGGACGAGAGTATGTAGGCATAGGATGCGATATCCTAGCGAGCTCCCTTTCCCTTCTTCCCGTTTCCCCGTCTGCTGTAGTTAGGCTGAACTACAGCTGCTCTGATTTCTCATACCGAATGAGAATATGTAGGCATAGGATGCGATATCCTAGCGAGCACACTAACGACTAACTTCTTTGTTCTCTCACTGTTGTGCGATCGAGACTTTCCCGCTGACGATTGATGTTTCCCTTTCTATTGCCCTTGCGCATTCGAGACCAGACCGTAGTTTTAGTTCCCGTAGGTTCCCGTACCTTTCAAGCCAACTTAATCTCTCACTCCTGTGTGATCGAGAACACCCTGTTTAGCCGTAGTTAGCCTGAACTACGTAAGCTCTGATCTGTCACGCTGTGTGGAAGTACGTAGGCACAAGATGCGAAGTCTTGGCGAGCCCAATTCCCTGTAGTTTCCCGAACTACGATGACTCTGACTTTCTCTCTTGAGAATACGTAGGCATAGAGTGTGATGCTCTATCGAGTCAGTTTCTTTCCGTTTAGATTTAGCAGCCGTAGATAGATTGTTTGGCATCCTTTAGACAAACCAAGCAAGCGTGGATCCCGTCGAGTACGACAGACGTGAGGGGTGATAATACCTTCCCTTTACGTAACCGACTCCCGAATCTAGGATTTGGTTGCGATGACCATTCCTTTCCCATCTTTGCGGTAGGTTTACTTCGAGTGTTTCCTTTCCCTCCTGTGGGATAAATAACGCACGGTGGCGACTCTTCTGTTTAGCCGATGCCGATTTTCGCAGTAGCGACAGCTGGCGACTCTGCTGGGGACTGCGATGGTTCCTTATGCATTTGGGATCCAACGTCCCTTAAGAGAGTCAATCCTAGCGCTTGTTTGCTTGTCTTTGGGTGCTTACCTTTTGGGTGTTGTATTTTACTGTATTTACAATTTCTGCACCTTTGTTATTATCTGTTGCTGTTGTGCTGTTGGGTGAGGTGTTCCTTTGAGTGAGAAGCCAGACCCAGGCTTGAGTGCACCTTAGAATTAGTTGTGGAAAGTAGTGGGCGTGTGCATGCTTTGCATGTACTAGTGTCTCATGAAATCCACGCTCAGACGAGGTTCTCCCGGTTGACTTCTTTTTCAACCCTTTGGGTTGAGGGGGTTGTTGGTTTGGAGGATTGTCGACTCTGGGGACCGATCATTTGGAAGTTGGCTAAGTGAGGCCTCTTCAGGATATGATGATGCCACACCTTCTGGGTATCGTATCATCAGTCTTGAAAGTCTGTGACGCCGACGACCGCATAGGATACCGTACCTTGTGTCAGTTTAGGTCCACACCCGTGAGTGGGAGGGTTTTTGCAGGAAACTTGACTTCCAGACAACCCGATATGTTGGTCTTCTCTTCAGAGCGAACATACTCAGTCAGCAGCGCAGCAGTATTCAGAGATTTGTGGGGGCTGTGATCCCGTATTTGCTGCATATTGCATTTGCATGAACATTGTTTGCATCATATTGCATATCATCCTCCAGCTAGCCAGAGTCTGATCCAGCCGTTGTTTTGATTCTGAAGGTGATTATCCGGTGTTTGGCCTGAGCAACTATTGATTGTTAGAAGACGACCAAGGGGTTGAAACGGATTTGAGCAGAATCGAGCAGTGAAGTCAGTTGAAGGTTATTGGTAGCTATGTTTGAGAGCCACTTCCAGTCTCTTAACACCTTGACAAGTTTCACTATGACGACCAATCCTCTGTATGGTTCTATGTCTGAGGAAGACCTTCCGCAAGTGGACAACGTTACTGCAGACCAATTTGTGCAACCTCCGGTTAGGGACCGAGATCGACGTGAGCAGTTTGTTGTCCGAAATGAACGCCCTCCTCTTATTAACAATCAAGGTGTTGTTTTCCCTATGGAGAATATCCGAAGAGAAATCCCGGTAGCTAGGACTGAAGACCCAAGAGCTCTTGAGTATGATAGAAGGCTCCGAGTGTTGGAAGAAGGAGTCAAAGCCTTGAAAGTTAAAGATGCCGTCAACCTCAATGCTGCAGACATGTGTCTGGTTCCTGGCCTGGTGTTGCCTCCTAAGTTTAGAGCGTCGAAATTTGAGAAGTACAGAGGAGATAGTTGTCTGAAGCAACATTTGGTGATGTTCTGCCGAAGAATGACTTCGTTTGTGCAAAACGACAAGTTGATGATTCACTGCTTTCAGGATAGTCTGACTGGGGCATCTCTGAGTTGGTATATGCAGTTAGAGAGTAATCAGATCCGATCATGGGTGGATTTAGCCAGAGCTTTTCTGAAGCAGTATGATTATAACCTGGACATGGCTCCTCATTGCATGCAGTTGCAAGAATTGTCTCAAGAGAACAATGAGCCCTTCAGGAAGTATGTTCAGAGGTGGAGAGAATTTGCTTCCAGAGTGCATCCACCGCTCCTAGACCGAGAGTTAATGAGCATGTTTGTAAACTCCCTGGAGAGCCCGTACTTTGAAAGAATGCTCGTAAATGCACCAAATTTCTCTGCATTGGTAGGATTGGGTGAACGCATTGAGCATGCCGTAAAAACTGGGAAAATTTAGATTACTTCAGGCGGTCAGGCTAGTGAAACTGAATCTCTCTATAGCTACCAAACTGAAGAAGGAGTTGTGATCAATGCCATCATGCCAGATGTTGAGTATCCTCGAGGTGAATCGGTGAAATCTGTTGGTTCTTCATCTTCTGTGTCTTGTTATGCGGGACAGACAATTGCGCCTAGGGCACCATATCCAGAACTTTGTGTCGCTTCTTTTGCGAATCAGCAAACTCGTGGACGAAGTTATCAGAATCCGCGCCCAAATCAGAACAGGCCTCGTAACAACTTGGAACGAAGGAATGCTCCTTCTCACTCAGTGCCTGTGCCGTATAGCCATATTCTGCCATCTTTGATTCAGAATTCGTTGGTGGAACCTAAAGCTCTTAAGCCTGTGCCAGAACCATACCCTCCCGGGTACAATCCCCACGCTCAGTGTGGTTACCATGGCGGATCCCCAGGACATTCATCTGAAGATTGTAAAGCTTTTCAGGCAAAGGTACAAAAGTTGATCGAACAAGATAGCATTTCCTTTCGAGAAGGAATTCTGGTTGTGCATGACAATTTCTCAGCTATCTAAGCTCGCAGATTCAGAGGTTTATTTGCAAGAAGCCAGTGGTCCAGACAGGCAGACATCCTCAGCATTGGCAGTCCTCAGACTTTTTTTTCATTAGTTTCCTTTCTGTTAGTTACTACTTGCTGTTAAACATTGTTTGTATCGAATGGTAATATTGATAAAGTGACTATGCATTTTTCTGAATTAATCATGTCGTTGTCGCTCATTTATTGCATTGCACTGACACTTGCATTTTATTCACTCCACTTTATCACTATGATTAGCAAAGATTGGAGGGAGGATGACGAAACTGAATACTCATAACCGATGATCGTATGCTTTCAGATAAAACCTTGCCGATGACGTACAAGGCATTGTTTCAAAACCCCTAAACACTGGAGATATAAGGAGTTAGTCCCTTGCTAACCACTTCGAGCCAGGAAGTAGAAGTTTTTTTGAACTTTTGAACCCTCACATCTTAACCCGGGGCAGGGTAGTTGTCAGTTAGCTTGATCGAGCGTTCAAGTCTTATAGAGGAGTGTTGCCTTTTGAGGACCAATCATGTCTTATTTTTTCCCCAGAGGTCATACCTCGTCCACCACAATGGTTAAACTTCACCAATCAGGAGTGAGACAGTTGCAATCCTTTCGGAGCAATCAAGACAACCAGTGTCGCACGACTTGTTCCGAGAAAGAAATAAGAAAGCCCGCTAAGTAAAAAGAAAAAGAAAAAGCAGGAAAGCTAATACTTAGGCAAAAATCAGGGCATCACGCTGGACTTCAAAAGAAAAAATCGAAAAGAACTCAAAAGGAGTCAGTCCAGGCAAAAATTAGGGAGTCAAAGGAATAAAAAAGAAAGGATATAAGAAGAAAAATCCTCGAACAAGGACAAAGTCGTGTGGATATAGACACCGAAAATGAAAAAGGAGTAACTGTCACTCCGAAAACCTTGGGAGTTCCTTAACCATTGTTCCTACTATTCAATATACCTCTCGAAGAAGCGAGCGCTCGAGCCGAGTTAACTGAACTTTAGGATCGGAGATCATCACGTAGAATGGGTGGGTACAAATCATAATTTGAGCCAAATATCCTTTGTTTCACGAACCGTGAACCCGACCACGATACAACCCTTAAAAGACCTAATTAAGGTAGGGTTTATTTTGAAAGTGCATTACGATAAGGTTGAGTAACCTGACTCCTTCTTGATTTTCTAGTCATATCCTTGTTGCATTTTTTCACTGATCAAATCAGCACTACGTTTGAACTCTAGTTCATTCGTCACTCACAATCATGACACGTAAATGAGTGACAGCACAATGTTTTCAAAATCTGCATGAGCACTGCATTAAAATTACCATTCGGGAATAAACAACTTTATTTGCAGGTCAGTAGTTGACAGGAAGGAAATTCCAACAGGGAATAATCGAACAAGACTGAATAATTCAACAGTCCGGATCAGAAGGGTGTATGTTGTGAAACCCTGTGAATCTGGGGCATTGACTTCCAGTGAGTTTAGAATCAGTTGGTCTGAGGACAAGTCCCGAGGCAGCAGTTGATTATGGGGCAGTTTATTTGAGAAGCAATTGATCAGAAATAAATCTTCTCGAGAGCCAATCAGGGGCAGTTATCCAGAATGCTGTGATTTGAGGATAGATCCTTCCAGCGTGTGATCAGGGCAGGTTAAGTCGCTCAACGCTCGTTCAGGGGCAAGTCACTTTAGAGATATTGAAACCAACCGTGCGGTGATGGTTGTTTAATTGAGGTTGAATCCTTTTGTCGTACAGAGGCCGGGGCAAGCCATCTCAAGGGCGTATTGTAGCAAGCTGCTTTCTGTTCAGAGTGAGTTTCCCAAGAGTGGGATTGGGGCAAGTTGAGTTGCACTGGGGCAAGTTTTTCAAGCAAGTTTGTTCACCCCAGCAAGAGTTGAGTATCGGGGAATCGTGTCATTACCCTCATCAAAAAACCTTAAACTTTGAAAAAAACCTTGTCATCATTGGATCGTTATCCTACAGTTTAAACCTGTTACCTGACAGAACCTTGTAACCTTGTCGTTTTCAAAGCCCAGTTCTCGTCTGGCAAAACCGGTAACTAGTTCTCGTCTGGTCCACCTTTCCGTAAATACTAGTTCTCGTCTGGTACCTGTTATTTTTCAACCAGTTATTGTCTGGCAAATCTTTCCGTAAGCATCAGTGCTCGTCTGGTGTATGTTATTTTTCAACCAGCCCCGTCTGGTCACCGCCTCTTTAACCTATTTGTTGCATTAGTTCTCGTCTGGTGCATGTCAGTTTCCAAACCAGCCCCGCCTGGTCATCCTTTCCTTAACCTATCATCTGGTCAACCCCGTCTGATGTTCCAACCGTAAATCCAGTCTCGTCCGATAACCTAGCCTACTTTTGCTATCAGTTCTCGCCTGGTAGTCCATTTTTGAATGCTAGCCCCGTCTAGTATTTTCCCTTTAAAACCATTTCGTTAATAACCTATTTTCATCCGTAAACTAGAAAAAGCCTAAAAACACCCGACACGATAATTCCTAGTGACTCACGTGGTGTCGTGTTCCCCGATACAAAGCTCGATTAATACCGGTTTCTCGATTAATGGTAAATCAGGATTACGCTCCTCAGCAGATAGAAGTCACGTATTGTCCCCAAAAATAGTTGAGATCGCAGTTATTCCTCCTCAGAATAGGATCAGGAGTATCCTTAGCAGGTCAGAATGGATAGACCTGACTGAAGGAAAATTGCGATCTAAACGCAGCGGAAAACAAAAATTTCCTTTAGTGATCCTTACGAATGAGCATGGTCAGTGATAGAATCGTTACCTCTTTGTGGCGATTCAGATCTTTGATGCAGCGATCACAAGCGTTGATGAAGTGCAATGCCTCTACTCAGTCCACACGAACAGCTTCCGGTCACAGTGCTAGCTGCTTACGAACGGAATTATTTGAGTGAGAAAAGAGAATCAAAAACGAAATTGCATCAAGTGAAAGCTTCATCACAAGGGTTCCTTTTATAGACTCTCTTGTGGGCTGCGGGCTAAAACCCAATTCACATGATCCATAATAATATTATATATTATTATAATAACTATTATTATAATAAATATATTTATTTTATTATTATTTTATAACCATTATAAAATAACAATAATTATTATTATATTATCCGAATTTCTATTTTTCACTTAAGTGCACCGTACCTTACGGTGTTCCTTTTTGATTTCTCTATCTCTCATCAAACTGTCCTTATGTGTGTGACCCTGTAGGATTTCGTAACGTTGGTAATTATATTAAATTATATATTTAACATAATAAACAGTAAGCGGTATCTAGCAACACATCACTGCTACCCAAGTCACAAAAATGTCATGTGATCTGACAAAACCTTTTTCGTGATAATATATGTTTGTACAATTACCCTTTTGCCCCTATGTCTATATTGAACACAAGGCATACACTGTGTCATCCTTGTCCAGTTCAATATTGGGCCCTTAGACATTTCTCCTGTTATGCAGGATTGGCAAATTCCATCTAGGACACTCATGTCCCTCAGCATGCTTCGTGGAGTGCCCATCAACTGTCTTTATGATCATCCAGTTACGGATAATGTTTGATCAGCAATAAAACACCCGACTCTACATCTAGGGTCCATAGTGGTTTCAGGTCGAAGGGTGGTAATACACCATTATCACCATGAGAATAACTTATGACACTTTGCATAACATACTATGTAGTATTCTCATAGCGGGTCAATCCGGTATAAATATTACTCCTAATATTTATACCTATGTCAAGACTTGATAACTCTTTATCCATGATCCATGAGATGTGATCATCAGTCTATCTTCATAATAGTCTCAATGCTTTTAATGTTATCCCACTTTGCAATAAAGCTTGACTACGGATATTTTAAGAATAATGTCTTTATGTTTAATGGGATCTCATGATTAAGTCACACTTAACATTTCATTAAACAGACTAACTATTCTAGGGACTTTATTATTCTGAAAGACAAACATAATAAAGAAATGTCTTTTATTATTAAACGAATAATCTGATACAAGTACCAAAAAGTATTGGCCTCTAGGGCTTACACTAACAATCTCCCACTAGCACTAGAGCCAATTAGGCATACCCTTAATACCCATAGATCTAGTATGACCATCATGCTTCTGTTGCGCAAGAGGCTTTGTTAATGGGTCAGCGATATTGTCAAGTGTAGGTACTCTGCATATCTTCACATCTCCCCGATCGATTATCTCTCGAATGAGGTGATAACGCCTAAGTATGTGTTTGGATCGTTGGTGAGATCTAGGCTCCTTAGCTTGTGCGATAGCACCATTGTTATCACAATATAAACCAATGGGATCCACAATGCTAGGGACTATGCCAAGTTCACTAATGAACTTCTTGATCCAAACAGCTTCCTTTGCTGCATTTGAGGCAGCAATATACTCGGCCTCAGTTGTAGAATCAACAACTGTTTCTTGCTTTGAACTTTTGCAGCTCACAGCGCCACCATTGAGACAGAACACATAACCAGATTGTGATCTAAAATCATCCTTATCTGTCTGGAAGCTAGCATCAGTGTAACTAATTACATCAAGCTCTTCCTGACCTCCATATATCAAGAATGAATCCTTAGTCCTTCTCAAGTACTTAAGGATATTCTTGACAGCTACCCAGTGAGCATCACCGGGATCAGATTGGTACCTACTCGTTGCACTTAATGCATACGAGACATCTGGTCGAGTACATAACATGGCATACATGATAGATCCTATTGCAGATGCATATGGAATCTTATTCATGCGATCCCTTTCTTCCTTAGTTGAAGGGGATTGTGTTTTTGATAAACACAGACCATGTTGCATAGGTATGAATCCTTTCTTGGAATCATGCATATTAAAGCGTCTCAACACTTTATCTATGTATGTACTCTGACTTAGGCCAAGCAGTTTTTGTGATCTATCTCTATAGATCCTAATTCCTAATATATAGGCTGCTTCACCTAGGTCTTTCATAGAAAAACAATTCCCTAACCAAGTCTTCACTTGTTGCAAGGTAGGGACATCGTTTCCAATGAGTAATATGTCATCTACATATAATACCAGAAACACGATCATGCTCCCACTAACCTTCTTGTAGACACAAGGTTCATCTTCATTTTTGATGAATCCATATTGTTTTATGGTTTCATCAAAACGAAGATTCCAGCTTCTGGAAGCTTGCTTCAATCCATAGATTGATCGCTGTAACTTGCATATCTTTTGGGCATCTTGTGGTATGTCAAATCCTTCAGGTTGTGTCATGTACACATCCTCAAGAAGATTCCCATTAAGGAAAGCAGTTTTGACATCCATCTGCCATATTTCATAATCATGATATGCAGCGATGGAAAGTAAAATTCGAACAGATTTAAGCATTGCAACTGGTGAAAAGGTTTCATCATAGTCAACCCCATGAATTTGTTTATAGCCTTTTGCAACCAGTCTTGCTTTATAGGTATGTACCTTACCATCCATGTCAGTCTTCTTCTTGAAGACCCACTTGCATCCTATAGGGTTAACTCCTATAGGAGGTTCTACCAAGGTCCAAACCTGGTTTGTGTACATGGAATCCATTTCAGATTTCATGGCTTCTAGCCACTTCTCAGACTCAGGACCAGTTATGGCCTCTTTGTAGGTCACAGGCTCATCTTGATCCATGAGTAATACATCACCCTGATCACTTATGATATATCCATATCTCTCAGGTTGGTGACGTATCCTGCTTGACCTACGCTGGTCTTGTTCTACTTGAGCAGGTTGCTCTTCCACAACTACTTGTGTTTCCCGCTCTAGTTCCTCCATAGGTGTTTCAATGTTTTGTGATTCTTGAATTTCTTCAAGCTCTATTTTCCTCCCACTGTTTCCTTTGGAAATAAAATCCCTTTCCAGAAAGACTCCAGTTCGAGCGACAAACACTTTGCCCTCAGAAGGATTGTAGAAGTAATATCCTCTTGTTTCTTTAGGATACCCCACAAATAAGCATTTGTCAGATTTGGGCTCAAGCTTGGTTGAAATTTGTCGTTTGACGTAAACTTCGCAACCCCAAATCTTCATGTAAGACATATGTGGTTTCTTACCACTCCATATCTCATATGGTGTCTTATCAACCTTTTTGGATGGAACACGGTTAAGTGTGTAAGCTGCTGTTAATAATGCATGTCCCCAAAAGGAGTTTGGAAGATCGACGTGACTCATCATGGATCGGACCATGTCTAACAAGGTTCGATTTCTTCTCTCAGATACACCATGCCATTGTGGTGTTCCAGGAGGAGTAAGTTGGGATAGAATCCCATACTCTTTTAGATGGTCATCAAATTCTAGGCTTAAATATTCACCGCCTCGATCTGATCGAAGAACTTTAATATTCTTACCTAGTTGGTTTTGTACTTCATTCTTGAATTCCTTGAACTTTTCAAAGGACTCAGATTTGTGTTTCATTAAATACACATATCCGTATCTACTGAAGTCATCAGTAAAAGTGATGAAGTACTGAAAACCTCCTCTGGCTGGTATGTTCAGTGGTCCACATACATCAGTATGTATGAGTGCCAAAAGATCATTAGCCCTTTCACCTTTTCCTGTGAATGGGGACTTTGTCATCTTTCCAATTAAACAAGATCTGCATGTCTCATATGATTCATAATCAAAAGAGTCCAAGAGTCCATCTTTATGGAGTTTGGAAATGCGTTTCTCATTTATGTGGCCTAATCGACAGTGCCAAAGGTAAGTTGGATTCAACTCATTAGGTTTCAACCTTTTAGTATTAATGTTATAAATTGGCATTTCAAGATCAAGGACATATAGTCCATTATTCATTTTTGCAGTAGCATAGAATATATCATTCAAATAAATGGAGCAACAATTGTTCCTTATTATGAATGAAAAACCAAACTTGTCCAAACAAGAAATGGAAATAATATTCCTGCTAATTGCAGGTACATAATAACAGTTCTCTAACTGAATTATTAAACCACTAGGTAAAGTTAAAACATAAGTTCCTACAGCTAAAGCAGCAACCTTTGCTCCATTGCCAACTCGTAGGTCAACTTCACCTTTTGCCAAATCTCTAGTCCTTTTTAGCCCCTGCACATTAGTACAAATGTGAGAACCGCATCCAGTATCTAATACCCATGATGCAGAAGTAGATAAATTAATTTCAATAACAAAAATACCTGAATTTGAAGTCTCTACTCCATTATTCTTATCTTCCAGGTACTTTGGGCAATTTCTCTTCCAATGTCCGGTCTTACCGCAATGGAAGCAAGTGCCCTCCTTTGCTATTCCTCCACTAGGCTTCAAAACAGGAGGAGTGGGTTTGGGTTTGGCAACTTCCTTGCCTTTCCCTCTACCACCCTGTTTGATGGGCCTCTTGTTCTGTTTCTTTCCATTACTGACCATCAGAATGGATTTCCCTTTTGTCTTCATATTCTGCTCAGCAGTTCTCAACATGCCTAGCAGTTCTGGAAGACTTTTGTCCAGGTCATTCATATTGAAATTCAGGACAAACTGACTGAAGCTCTCTGGCAACGATTGCAAGATCAGATCAATCGCAAGTTCTTTTCCAAGGGGAAACCCTAATCTGTCAAGGTTCTCCACATACCCAATCATCTTGAGTACATGGGGACTTACAGGGGCTCCCTCAGCTAACTTGTTGTTAAAAAGGGACTTTGAAACCTGAAACCTCTCATTTCTTGCTTGCTCTTGATAAAGCATTTTCAGATGTCCGATCATATCGAACGCAGACATGTTCTCGTGTTGCTTTTGCAACTCAGAGTTCATGCTAGCAAGCATGAGGCAAGCGGTTTCATTGGCATCATCGAAATGCTTCTTATAAGCATCTCTTTCTGCCTTTGGTGCAGAACTAGGAGGTTCCTCCTCAGGAACTGGTGTCTCCAAGACATACAGCTTCTTATCGTGCTTGAGGATAATCCTCAGATTACGGTGCCAATCCAGGAAATTTGTCCCAGACAATTTTTCCTTATCTAGGATGGATCGCAAAATATTGTTCGATGTGTTTGTTGTCATGGTAATCTACAAGAGAAATATGAAAATATAAGTATCATTAAAACAACATATTTAATTAGGCCTTTAATCAAATATGCTCCCACTATTTTATTCAAAACAAATGACCCTCATCATTTGATTCGGAAAATCCCGTTGGAAGACTTTCTAGTGGGTCGAGATCCATGTTTCACTTTGTTTTAAGTCAGCGTTAGGCTGATTACACAAAACTAAGTTATTTAGGTAGGAACTCCTTCCAATTGTATCTCATACAACTCTCGAATATTTTCAATTGGGTGAATAACTCCTTATTCTGATCCATCACATGAATCATTCCCAATTCTTGCTTCTAAACATATATAATCTTATTATAATTTGTTTAGTTAAGTTTGACCCATTGTTTTAGCAATTGGATATTACAATTATCCCATCACACCTTACTAATATAGAACATGCACCTCGCGTAGGCGAAACCTACAATGCTCGATACTAGTCTTGATGAGTGCTAAAAATTGGAAAGCATAAACTTAATATTTAATTTTGAGGGAATTTGTTATTAGTTTGATCTCACCGGCTTAACATGCAAAACGTCTCTCACATGCATCAACATACAATTACATGCATCAACATACATATAAAAAAGATACAATTATGGCCCCTAACGCAATTGTTCTCTCAAGCCAATGAGAGAACCTAAGCTAACCTAATAACGATCTAAGCTTCTCCAAGCATGATCTCCAAGGTTATCCTCCTTTAATATTGAATACTTCCTTTTTTTTTCATAACATAATATTACATTACATATAAGAAAACTCGTTTTACATACGAGGGAGTGAGATGAGAAAAGAAGTTACATAAAGAGATTGAGAGAGAGGCACGACACGCAGGCCGTATTCAAAAATCCCAAAACAATAATAAAGGATAAACTAAGGCCATAACTGATCACCACAAATAAATAATAATAAACACACTTTTATTATTAGTTTAAAATTCCGATAATTAAATAAACTAAATTAAATTTCGGCTGATTGATCACACTTTGCAGACTTAGCCGGGGGTTCCGCTGCCCGGTCAGCGGACGGTGGTTCCTTGCGGACGGGGGTCAAGGGGGCAGCGCCTCCTTGCGGGGTTGTTAGGGGCAGCGCCCCGGCGAAAAATTTTATGAACACTTCATTGTATTTCACGTCGTTTCCTGCACAACTTTTGTGCATTTACAACCCTAACCGGAAAAGTCTGCGGCAATACAACACTTGTACTGCCATTAATCCTAATGCAACAATTTCATGCCGTCAAACACAACTCGATTGATAACTCAATATGATAGATCAACATGTCATTGCTTCACCATACTAACGTCGGATTCCGAAGCGAATGAAAATGATGATCTTTCAAAAGAATTACAATCCTTATGTGATTGAATGGATGAAATCAAAAGCCTAAAAACAAAGAATTACGCCTGGTAGTCCATTTTTGAATGCTAGCCCCGTCTAGTATTTTCCCTTTAAAACCATTTCGTTAATAACCTATTTTCATCCGTAAACTAGAAAAAGCCTAAAAACACCCGACACGATAATTCCTAGTGACTCACGTGGTGTCGCGTTCCCCGATACAAAGCTCGATTAATACCGGTTTCCCGATTAATGGTAAATCAGGATTACGCTCCTCAGCAGATAGAAGTCACGTATTGTCCCCAAAAATAGTTGAGATCGCAGTTATTCCTCCTCAGAATAGGATCAGGAGTATCCTTAGCAGGTCAGAATGGATAGACCTGACTGAAGGAAAATTGCGATCTAAACGCAGCGGAAAACAAAAATTTCCTTTAGTGATCCTTACGAATGAGCATGGTCAGTGATAGAATCGTTACCTCTTTGTGGCGATTCAGATCTTTGATGCAGCGATCACAAGCGTTGATGAAGTGCAACGCCTCTACTCAGTCCACACGAACAGCTTCCGGTCACAGTGCTAGCTGCTTACGAACGGAATTATTTGAGTGAGAAAAGAGAATCAAAAACGAAATTGCATCAAGTGAAAGCTTCATCACAAGGGTTCCTTTTATAGACTCTCTTGTGGGCTGCGGGCTAAAACCCAATTCACATGATCCATAATAATATTATATATTATTATAATAACTATTATTATAATAAATATATTTATTTTATTATTATTTTATAACCATTATAAAATAACAATAATTATTATTATATTATCCGAATTTCTATTTTTCACTTAAGTGCACCGTACCTTACGGTGTTCCTTTTTGATTTCACTATCTCTCATCAAACTGTCCTTATGTGTGTGACCCTGTAGGATTTCGTAACGTTGGTAATTATATTAAATTATATATTTAACATAATAAACAGTAAGCGGTATCTAGCAACACATCACTGCTACCCAAGTCACAAAAATGTCATGTGATCTGACAAAACCTTTTTCGTGATAATATATGTTTGTACAATTACCCTTTTGCCCCTATGTCTATATTGAACACAAGGCATACACTGTGTCATCCTTGTCCAGTTCAATATTGGGCCCTTAGACATTTCTCCTGTTATGCAGGATTGGCAAATTCCATCTAGGACACTCATGTCCCTCAGCATGCTTCGTGGAGTGCCCATCAACTGTCTTTATGATCATCCAGTTACGGATAATGTTTGATCAGAAATAAAGCACCCGACTCTACATCTAGGGTCCATAGTGGTTTCAAGTCGAAGGGTGGTAATACACCATTATCACCATGAGAATAACTTATGACACTTTGCATAACATACTATGTAGTATTCTCATAGCGGGTCAATCCGGTATAAATATTACTCCTAATATTTATACCTATGTCAAGACTTGATAACTCTTTATCCATGATCCATGAGATGTGATCATCAGTCTATCTTCATAATAGTCTCAATGCTTTTAATGTTATCCCACTTTGCAATAAAGCTTGACTACGGATATTTTAAGAATAATGTCTTTATGTTTAATGGGATCTCATGATTAAGTCACACTTAACATTTCATTAAACAGACTAACTATTCTAGGGACTTTATTATTCTGAAAGACAAACATAATAAAGAAATGCCTTTTATTATTAAACTAATAATCCGATACAAGTACCAAAAAGTATTGGCCTCTAGGGCTTACACCAACACTGACAGCAAGGGCATTCTCAGCTTTGAGCTGTGCACAATTAACCCCAGTTTGGTTAAGCCTCATAGAGTACAATCAGGTTGTCAAGGGTTTAGAAAGGACATCCCCGTGCAGGGTCGTCCTTCCCTCCTCCAGCAGGTTGTCATTCCTCCGTCAGGTTGATCATCCTCTACAGAGTTCGTAACGATGAATTTGTGAGCCATCCCTTAGCAGGATTGTTTCTTCCCCATGGAAGTTGGTCTCACTTTTCCAGCATTTATTTTGCTGAGATGATTCTATGATACCCGATGACAGTGGAGTTGACGTTGCCTTCAGCATTTATTTTGCCAAGCGGTTTTAGACCCGGTGTTCTCTGGCAGCTCGAGCTTGCATTTGCATTTGCATATATACAAACGCATAGCATCTCCATGCCGTATGGGGCATTGCATCTATACAAACGCATAGCATCTCCATGCCGTATGGGGCATTGCATCATTTTCAAACATATGCATTTCAAAACATAGATCAGATCGGTTAACCTCTTGCTTTCAGGCGTGTTTTCTCAGCAGGAGTATGAAGTTCTAGCTCAGACCTATTACCAGATATTCGAGGTCTCGCCGTGAGACGTGTGATGATACAGTTCATCTTATTACCCCCCACAGAGTTACTGGTTGAAGTTTCTCTTATCCGGCTATCAGAGTATTTTCTTCAAGTTTGCTGTTCCGTCAGCGTCACAGGGTTTCATATGTCAAAATTTCAGAAGTGGTCACTTGTTGTCGAAACGGGTGTCAGACAGTTATTTTCAGAATATCCCCTGTGGAGTTAGCTACTGCTAAGAATATGCAAAGAAGTTATATCCAAGTTAACTTTCCTGTATGAACCAGACAGATGTGTTATATTTTCCCGTATGAAACAGGCGGACGAACTTTTCCTGTATGAATCAGGCAGATGTATTTTCCCATACGAAACAGGCTGACGAACTTTTCCTGTATGAAGCAGGCGAATGAACTTTCCTGTAATCAGGCGGATGAACTTTCCTGTATGAATCAGGCAGATGGATTTTCCCGTATGAAACAGGCGGACGAACTTTTCCCGTATGGAACAGGCGGATGAACTTTCCTGTAGTCAGGCAGATGACTTTTCCCGTATGAAGTAGACGGATGGGGTTTCCTGTGTTTAGACAGATGATCTGCCTGTAGGGATAGGCAGATGAGTTCCCTATGATTAAACAGAAATGTTTCCCCAGTGAAAGCGCCAGGGGTTTTCCGTAATGAGAAGTTCTGACGTGGACAAGATCGATTACTCTTCAGGGACCATCTATCCCCAGCAGATACCTTCCTTCGTATTGGTGAAATGAGGGTCCTAACATGGACAAGGTTCTATTCCTGTGTTGTCGAAATGTGAGTCCTGACATGGACAGATTTGCATTTATTCGTGATTTGATGAAATTTGGGTCCTAACATGGACAAGGTTACTCCTGTGACGACAGAATCTCTATTCGTGTTGACGAATTGGTTCCTCTTCTGGTGTTGACGAGGTTAGCCCAATGGTGGACGAAGGTGTTTTTTTTTGCGAAGATAGTTCAATACCTGTGGCGTCACACAGGTGGTTGAGGTTGAAATCAAAATTGTATCAGATAATGAATCAGTTGTTGCCGTAACAACCAGGTTTCAGTTGGTGGATGTTGTCCCCAAGCAGTTTGTGCAATTTATTTCTACGGTTGGCAAATTTCAGGGTTTCTTTGGTATTCAACCATCTCGTACCTCGAATGTTTGAAGGTCGTTCGCTCTTCACCCAGTCGGGTCCAAGCCGTTTGAATAGGGGCAGCTGTTGCACCCCAAAATTTGACCAACCGGTTCTCATATTTGGTTTATGTTTCGACGCATTGTGCATTCGCATTCGCATACTGCATACATTGCATTTTCTCAGTCAGATTGATTTTATCGGGATTACAGCCTCCCCTAGCGCTTCAGGCATTTCAGGCCAATACGAGGTTTTATTTTGAGAATTCGTGCTCGTCTCGGTGTTTTCAGATCTCGCTGTTGTCTTTGAGGACATTTCGGTGTCCGGCTTTTACCGTCTATTTCGTTACGGTTGCATATTTGTTCTCTAATCGATTTAATCGGCTTCCTGGCATTTTTAGAATTTTCTCTTTTATTTTCTAGATTTTTAATGCATTTTAATAGATTTTTTTAATAGATTTACTTGAATTTTTAGATATTAAATAGGTTTTTAATATTTTTTAATAGAATTTAATAGATTTTTTTTAATAGATAGTTTTTTTATCAAATAGGTTTTTTATATTTTCTTATAGAATTAAATAGATTTTTCTAGAATTTTTAATTAGATATTTCTTTTTTAATAGTTTTAATAGATATTTATTTTTCTAGATATTAAGTAGATTAAATGTTTTAATAGATTTGTAGACTTCTTTTCTATTTTTAATAGATTTAGAAAGTAATGGAAGTTAATTAGGTTTTAATTGTTCTTTAATTAGGATTAATTAGGAGGTTGATTAGTGTTTTTAATTACTAGCTTTTATTTTTCGTTTAGGTTAATGGAATGTTAATTGATCATCATTAGAGTCTTGAGTGTGGTTAATGGAGTCTTAATCAGGGTTTAATGCAGAATTGGTCCAATTAATTAGCATTTAATCAAGATCATTAGTCTGAATTGTTAATGGGCCAGATGTCCAATTCGTGGGCCCAGATCCAACATGCCACATGTCCTATTTAAGGCTTGCCACGCGTTCTCTTTCTCTCTCTCCACCTCATCTTTTTTCCCCACTCTGCATTGCCACTTGGCTCTCTCTCTCTCTCTCTCTCTCTCTCTCTCTCTCCACTCCTCTCCACATGTCTCACCCACACTCCCTCACTGCATGCACTGCCACTTGTCCCTTCCTTCTCTCTGCATGGAGGCCGCGTGGCTGATCCCCGTCTCTCGCATGCAGCCACCGATCAAACTCGCCGGAGACCCTGCCGCCGGCCATGTGTCGCTACTGCGAAAATCGGCTCCGGCTGAACAGAAGAGTCGCCACCGTGCGTTATTTATCACAACAGAGGGAAAGGAAACGCTCGAAGTAAACCTACCGCAAAGATGGGAAAGGAATGGTCGTCACAACCAAATCCTGGATTCGGGAGTCGGTTACGCAAGGGGATGGTATTAGCACCCCTCACGTCCGTCGTACTCGACGGGATCCATGCTTGTTTTCTAGTACGGATTGTTATTCTATCTATTCTACAGGTCTGAGGTTAAAAGAAAATAAAATGACTCGGCAAAGTATCGCACTTTATGCCTACGTATTCCCGTCTGGAACGAGAAATCAGAGTCAACGTAGTTCGCCTACCTACTGGAAAGGAGGGGAAGGTTGCTCGCTTGGATACAACATCCTATGCCTACGTACTTTCATACAACATGAAAGATCAGAGCAAACGTAGTTCGGGCCACGTACGACACAAGTTTGTCTTGATTGTTTTTATCCTTCTGAAAAAGGTTTTCTCCTGATTACGGGTCCAAGCGGACAAAATGACTCTTTGATTGGTTTACAATCTTTTACGCAAGAACTGTCTTTTATTGATGTCTGAAATGTTTATTCTGTTTTTTGATTGTTTTGAGATAGAAGAGAAAGAACTCTAAAACCTATGGTTAAAAAAGGGAATCAAAATCTATCCTAATGTTGTCATGCATGGGTGAAAGCCTAACGTCTGTCATATTTCTCTCTTGCACAGAGAGAAACAGAGATCCTAAGGGGATAAACGGAAAAGCAACAACATATATACAGTAAAGCGGTAAAATGCATGAATGCAGCAGTACAAGCGAGGCAAGGGAGTCACACTCAACCTCGAACCTGGTAAAGACAATAGGAAAAGTGAAACAGCTTCACTTCAAACCTAATGGGAAAATTAACAAACAATACAACAAAGAAAAATAAAACCCCAAAACCAGCTCTGACAGCCCACCAGCTCCTACAGCAGCAGCTCTGAAAAACATCAAACTCTCACAGTTGATTAACTGCAAAACAGCAACCTTCAGCCGAATCCCAAAATCAAACTTCAATGGCCTCCAAGCTTCAATAAGCTTCCATCTTCAAGAAATCACCAAGCTCAAGCAAGCACATAATCTCAACCAGTGGGCAGCATCAGACAGCAGATAGCTCCAGACAGTAGTAAACCCTAGCTTTAATAGTTGCACCACTTTGACATGAATAATCTTCATCTTTGTCAATCCTTGATCTTCACCTCTATCTTCAATGGCTTCTTTCTTCAAGGCAAGCTCTCCTAGATGAGAATTGATTTATCAGGATAAATTGAATGTCAAACAGTTTATTGACAACCAAAGGAAGCCTATAAACAGTTGACATTGTAACAGACTGTTTCCCTCAAAGTTCTACCTCTAAGGTAAGGCCACTTATCCCTCCAAAGGAGGGAGGTGAATACCATAGAGGGACTTTATGTCATAGAGAGGAATGGAAGCACATGAAGCTATCCATGTTTGCACAAAACAATTCAGTCTATTCTAAGGCTCTGCTTATTCCTATTATTTCCTATGTCTTCAATCAGGCATCAACAATCTTCAAAATTCAACATTTGATCATCATCTTCAATCCTCTCCTTTGATGTCTTCATGCTCCACAAGCTCAAACCAAGCCCCACACCCCACAGAAAAGCCCAAAAGCCCAAGCAACCAGATATAAACCCCAAGTGGGAACACCAAACAATCACACAATTTGCAAAATATACTAAAAATAGTAAAATAGTATTTAAAATTCTAGGATTTATTCTATGGGGATTTCTATATCTACCCTACATACCCTATATGTCCCATAACCTAATTCATGCTAAAAACCCCAAAATAAAATGTTAGAATGCACCTATGTTGAGTTTAAACCCTAAAACTATCACCCTAATGTTTACTAATCAAAACTAGACCAGATTTAATCAAACAAATGTGAAATAAATCTCTAAGGGAACTTAATGTTCTAATCTAACTACCACAAAAAGAATGGAATCAAAATACGAATTTAAATGCCTAAACAAAATTCACCAAATAAAATGTACAACCAAAATGAGAATAAAAGCAATTAAATGTAAAAAATCACCATAAATGGAAAAATGATTAAAATACTATTTTTATTTTCTCACAATTTTCTTGACATCATTATTGAAATGGAGGAAAAAATCTCATGTTGAAATGATCATTTTTTGATTTTTTATGCATTAATTTGTGAACTATATGCAAAGAAAATAAAATGAAACTCCAATTAAAGGAAATAGAGCAGGGGGTGGTAACAACAATTATATACACTTCAGAACACAACTGGGCCCAGGAGGGGGGTGCGCTCAGCAATGCGCTGGGCCCAGGTTTGGTAATTCAGAAAAAACAAAAAAAACACAAAGCAAAAACTGAGGGGGGGGGGGCAAATAGCAGGTAATTCGCTTGGCATATTCACATTGGGCCACAATGGGGGTGCTAGTAGCAACCTGGGCTAGGCCCGTGCCAAAATGCAAAGGGAGAGGGGGGGTTTCACGAGTAACAAAGGGATGGTGGTCAGCAAGCGAGCAAATGGGCCTAAGGCCCAGACTAACCCATTCACAATTCAGCAAAACTAACCCTAAACAAACTCCTATCATTCTCCCTTCCAACGTCACTGTTCACCCTCTCTCCCAATGAGCCCTAAACGACGCTATTCCTCTCTGAAATTCTCCCTATCTGAAACCCTCTCCACACATGCAAATCAAACTCCCAATGTTCTTCACCATCACCAATCAAATCCCTCAAATCTCATCTCAACAAACCCTAATCTAACATTCACCTCACCAATCTGATACTCAACACAATTTTACCCTAATTTCATCGTCTAACCTAGCGCTAAATCCAGATGAACAACATGCATGCTTACAAGTTTAGAGAAAATAGAACGAAAAACCTGGAGAATCGGATGAAGACGGAGGTTCTGGAGATGTTGATGACGAAGTTTAGAGGACGATTCGATGAAAATCGCTTGAAGATCTGAAGAAGTTTGGCGTTGGATCTTGATGGATCTTGACGGATCGAATTTGGAAAATCTGGATCTACGAAGGTTGAAGGTGATGAACGTCAAAGAAGTCTGAAAAAAAAAACTCAAGAACACTATGAAGTTTTCTGAGGAAGACGATGAAGATTTCGTATGATCTGGCAAAGTCGTTGAAGATTCTAGGGATGACGTTGATGCACGATGAATGCTTTCTGGAAAATCGTCTGAAGAGTGATGAACACGATGAGGAATCTGAAGGCTATTGGTGAAGAACACTATGAGGTTCTTGGTGATTTGCGATTTCCAGTAAATGATGAAGGATCCGATGAACTTTTAGGCGATATCTTTGAGTATCCGGCGAGTTAGATGGAGGAGGGATGAAGAAGATTGAAGGTTGTTTGGATGAATTTTGGGAAGATTGCAGTTTCCGGCGAGTTGGCGGTGGTCGGAGTTGGTTCTGATGGTCGGAGATGGTTAGTTAGGATGGTTGCATGGCCGGCGGGGAGAGTGTCCGGCGAGGGGACGGGTGGCAGAGGGAGAAGTAGTGGGTTACACGTGTGGCTGAGGGTGAAGCAGAGAGTGCCAAGTGTGAGGAGAGAGGAGAAACGTGACAGAGTTCTGGGTGAGAGATAGAATGAGGTGTCCAACCCTCAAAACGCACGCGTGGCGTTGCTATTTATGGGACACGTGGCTCATTGGACCTGACTGGGCTTATGGACTCTGGATAATTGCTGGCCCAATAAGACTAAACCTGGATTAGTGGATTTAAGCCTGATTAACTGCACAAAATTAAAGCTAAAAAACCTAATTAAACTATAAAACGAAAATTAACAAAATAAAATCTAATAAACCTAATTAACCTATTATTAATCCTAATTAATTTGTTAAAACGAAAATTAAAAAGTGAACTCCTAATTAATCTGAAAAACATTTAAAAACTATCTAAAACTATTTTTTTTAAAAACTAATTAAATCTGAAAAACAAATAAACCCTAACAAAATTTTTTTAAAACAATTAATCCCTATTATTAATTTTGAAAAAACAATAAAACTCTAATAATCTAAAAAACAATACTATCTATTTTTTCAAAAAAACCATTAAAAGGAAATCAATATCTAAAAATTTATTTTTAAAGTCTATTTTATTAAAAGAAAATAATACCTAAAAATCTTTAAAAAAATCTATTAATTGTTAAAAAATGAAAAGAAAATTTATTTAAACTCTAAAAATTATAAAAAACTCTATTAAATCCAGAAAAATCCATTAAATGCATTAAAAATCCAGAAAAATGACAGAAAAATCCTAAAAATGCCAGGAGGCCGATTAAACCGATTAAAACCCAATTGCGCAACCGTAGCGAAGCCCGGGCCCCGAGATGGCCTGAAAACACAGGGAACGAGCACCAATTCTCAGCAGACTTTTATCCTGACCGGCCTGTACTGCCTGAAACACCAGGGGCTCTAATCCCGAGAAAAATCAATCTTGATTGAGGAAAATGCCATGTATGCAGTATGCGAATGCGAAATGCGTTGAAACATAAACCAGATATGGGAACCGGTTGGTCAAATTTTAGGGTGCAACAGCTGCCCCTATTCAAGCGGCTTGGACCCGACTGGGTGAAGAGCGAACGGCCTTTAATCATTCGAGGTACGAGACGGTTGAATACCAAAGAACCCTGAAATTTGCCAACTGCGGAAATAAACTGCGCCACTGCTTGGGGGAACGACATTCGTCGAGTGAACCTGATTGCTCATCGGAGAATAACTCTGATTTTGACTCCCACCACCCGTGTAACACCACAGGTACTGAACTATCATTGCAACACCTCTGTCCACAACTGGACTAAACTTGTCAACACAAGAAGCGAAACAAATTCGTCAACACGAGTAAAGATCTCATCATCACAGGAAAAATCTTACCCACAGTTGTCCTTCAATTTCGTCAACACGAAAAGCCGTAAATTCATCATCACGAAGAAATCTTATCATCATAGGAATAAAACTTGCCCTCATCAGTACTTTTCAAACTTGTCCTCAGCAGGACTCCATATTCCATCATCATGGAGAAACAAAACTTGCCGACTCCACTGGGGATGGGTTATCCGCATCTTGTCAACACAAGGAGATCCTATCATCATAGGCACTAAAGTCTTATTTACGTCTTATCAACACGAGGAACTCCCATCAACATAGAAATAACTTGTCCACGTCAGAACTCACGTCCCGTCAACACGAGGAAAATAAGTTCATTAACATGAATAAATCCTATCGTCATAGGAATACCATTCTTATACATCTCTGAACTCACATTTCGTCAACACGAAGAAATCCTATCCACATAAGCATAAGTTGTCCTCATCAGGACGCATATTCCGTCAACACAGAGAGAGTAATCCGTCAACACGAATACAACCTATCAACATAGGCGTAGATTGTCCTCATCAGGAATCCATATTCCGTCAACACGGAGAAATAATTCGTCAACATGAATAAATCCTATCATCATAGGTATAGATTGTCCTCATCAGGACTCCATATTCCGTCAACACGGAGAAATAATTCGTCAACACGAATAAATCCTATCATCATAGGCATAGATTGTCCTCATCAGGACTCCATATTCTGTCAACACGGAGAAATAATTCGTCAACACGAATAAATCCTATCATCATAGGCATAGATTGTCCTCATCAGGACTCCATATCCCGTCAACACGCAGAAATAATTCGTCAACACGAATAAATCCTATCATCATAGGCATAGATTGTCCTCATCAGGACTCCATATCCCGTCAACACGGAGAAATAATTCGTCAACACGAATAAATCCTATCAACATAGCTGGGGATATTCTGAAAACCAATGACCGACATCTGTTCTAACAACAAGCGTCCACTTCCGCAATCTTGATTCATGGAACCCTTGAGGTGCTACTGCATCAACAAACTTGACAAAACAGTCCGCTGATCGGACACGAGAAAACCTCACTTAGTAACTCTATAGGGATGATAATAGACTGAATCACATCATCCTATGTCTCACGGCAAGACCTTGATTGTTTTAAAAAGACATCTGAGCTTTAGAACTCCATACTCCTGTTGAGAAACACACCTGAAAGCAAAAGGTTAGCCAACCTGACTTATGTTTCAAAGTGCGTATGTTTGACAATGGCGTAATGCTCCATACAGCATGGAACTACTACGCGTTTTCTAGATGGATGCAAACATGATAATGCATGCAAATGCAAATGCAGGTTCAGGCTGCTGGGGAAAGCTCTGATAAGCCTGCTTCATCAACACAGATGCTGAGGACAAATACCACCTTGTCGGGGAAGGAACGGGTACCACCAAGCATCCCGGCAAAATAAATGCCAGGACACACAACCAACTCTGCCGGGGAGAGCTTTAAACCTTTGATTTCCATTGGGAGGAAAGAAAACACTTGCTGCAAAGAGAGAACTCCGTTGGGGACGAAACGACTCTCTTGGGGAAAATAAACTGACTCCGTTGGGGAGAATAAATGACCCTACTGGGAAGGGAATCTCTGTTGGGGAGAGTAGACTGTTTGGGTACAACTCACAAGTTTGGAAATATTAGTCTTCTGAGGCTAAACAACTCTGCTGAGGACGAAGAATCCTTTTGGAGAAATATCATTGTCTGAAAACAGCTTACAAAATTTCAGAATTACCAAACTCTGCTGAGGGTAAACGACCCTGCTGGAGAATGTCCTTCGGATAAGCTGCGACTAGCTGGGGAATTTGATCCTTCTTCAGTAAGGAACATTGTCCTCTCAACTTCAGGGAATGAAGCGTGACCTGCACGGGGATTCACTTTGCATAATGATCAAGTCTTCTCGTCACGAATCTCTGGTTAGGACTACAATTTTCTGATCGCCCACTTCACATGGGCAAGAACCCTGCAACACCACAAACGAGACAAGACAGGTCTATACAACCAAATCTATTCAAGTTAGAGTTAGTGACATCCTTTTCAGTCAATTCGAAGTTTTAGCAATTATTGGCAAGGGCCAGCAACGTTATGCAGCTGCTAGTTTTATCAAAACATTGGCGCTTTTCACATACAAAATAGTAAAGAACAAGTATCAAATATTGAATAACATGTTTTATTGATTGGACCCCTGAATGGGCAGAGTTTTGTACACTGGATGTAACTCCTGAAAAGAGGAAATTACGCACAACAAATATACAAGTATGCACAGGAAGCATAAATACAGTGACAAATCAAATTTGCACATATGTCGGCAACATGATGCAGACCAACATCATGAGCTGATCCTCCTATGACTCGCCTGACTCTGGCGCTTTCCGGTATTCAAACTTCTAAAGAGATTGTATTTGATAAACGAATCCCCAAAGTATTCTCCCAACCACCAAGCAATGCAGCATCAAATCCGGACCGCAGTCATTTGCTTTTTAAATCCCTAACTTTTGCGTGAACCGCCCTTTGCGGGTTTTCAGTTCACCGGGATACCCTTTTTTGCCGAAGCCGCCCAATGTAGGTTTTCGACTCCGCGGGTGTACATCTTTTTAATTTTATCCCTAATTTTTGCCCGAACCTTTTATTCTGTTTTTGGTTCGCCAGAATGCCCCATTTTTGCCCGGACTCTCTCTTTTTTTCTGTCCAGCGGGTCCATTTCAAGCAAAGTATTTTTTAACTGCGTCCGAATTCACAGGCGACGTAAAGTCTTCACCGTCCATGGTGGACAACAATAAAGCTCCTCCAGAAAAGACTTTTCTGACAACGTATGGCCCTTCATAGTTGGGGGTCCACTTGCCCCTGTGATCTGCCTGTGGCGGGAGAATCCTCTTCAACACAAGGTCGCCCGTCTGAAAGCTCCTAGGATGTATCTTCTTATCATACGCTTTCTTCATCCGGCTCTGGTACAACCAACCGTATGCTAGAGAAGCTAGCCTCTTCTCATCCATTAAACTCAACTGGTTCAATCTGTCTTTCACCCATTCTGCCTCGTCAAGTTGGACATCTTGTAATACCCTCAGGGAAGGAATCTCAACTTCCTGTGGTAACACTGCTTCCATTTCGTATACCAACGAGAACGGGGTTGCCCCGGTTGATGTGCGTACCATCGTACGATAACCGTGCAAAGCGAAAGGTAGCATCTCGTGCCAGTCCTTATAGGTCACCACCATCTTCTGAACAATCTTCTTTATGTTCTTATTGGCCGCTTCAACAGCGCCATTCATCTTGGGTCGGTAAGGAGAAGAGTTGTGATGTTCGATCTTAAAACTCTGACACAGCTCCTTCATCATTTTGTTATTTAAGTTCGAACCGTTATCGGTAATAATCCGCTCAGGGATTCCATATCTGCAAATGATATCTCGTTTGATAAACCTGGCTACCACTTGCTTGGTCACATTAGCATATGATGCCGCTTCCACCCACTTAGTAAAATAATCGATTGCTACCAAAATGAACCGATGTCCGTTAGATGTCGTCGGCTCAATCTTTCCAATCATATCAATTCCCCACATCGAGAATGGCCACAGTGACGACATCACGTTCAGAGGACTCGAAGGCACATGGATCTTATCCGCATAAATCTGGCACTTATGACACCTTTTCGCAAACTTGAAACAGTCAGTTTCCATAGTTAGCCAGTAATAACCTGTCCGCAACAGCTTTCTCGTCATAGCATGCCCACCAGCATGTGTACCAAATGTACCCTCGTGTATTTCCTCCATGAGCAACTTCGCCTCTTTCTCGTCTACACAACGTAGCAACACCAAGTCATGATTCCTTTTGTATAGGACCCCGTCCGGATTTAGATAGAAATTACCAGCCAATCTCCTGAGAGTCTTCTGATCGCGACTGGATGCCCCAGCCGGACACTCCTTGTTCTTCAGGAAATTCTGGATGTCAAAATACCAGGGTTTATCATCGGATGCTTCATCAATGGCAAATACGAAAGCGGGTCTTTCAAGCCGAGAGATAACAATTATGGGAGCCTCATTCTAGAAGTTGACTTTATACATGGAAGACAATGTGGCCAGGGCGTCAGCCATCTGATTTTCTGCTCGCAGCACATGATGCAATTCAACCTTGTCAAAGAAAGGCAATAATCTCCTTGCATAATTCATGTACGGTATCAAATTGGATTGACGTGTCTCCCATTCTCCTTTTATTTGATTCACCACCAGAGCTGAGTCTCCGTATACATCCAGATTTTTGATTCGCAAATCAATAGCTTTCTCAAGCCCCATGATGCAAGCTTCGTATTCGGCTTCATTATTGGTAACCAGAAAGGTCAATCGAGCAGTAAATGGGATGTGCAAACCATGTGGAGTAGTGATGATTGCCCCTATTCCGCTACCGTAGGAGTTCACAGCTCCATCAAATATCAACTGCCACTTGGAATCCGTCTTTGGCCCTTCATCCGGCAACGGTTCTTCCCAATCTTTCATCTTCAAGTACATGATATCCTCGTCAGGAAAATCAAACCTCATCGATTGGTAGTCCTCCATAGGCTGCTCAGCAAGATACTCCGATAACACGCTCCCCTTTATAGCCTTCTGTGAAACATACTGGATGTCGTATTCGGTCAAAGCCATCTGCCAACGAGCAATTCTCCCAGATAGTGCCTGCTTTTCAAATACATATTTGATAGGATCCATCTTCGAGATGAGCATGGTTGTATGATTCAACATATACTGCCTCAAACGCTTGGCGGCCCAGGCTAGCGCACAACAAGTTTTTTCGAGCATTGAGTATCGACATTCACAGTCAGTAAACTTCTTACTCAGGTAGTATATCGCATGCTCTTTACGCCCTGTCTCGTCATGTTGACCGATAACACAACCCATACTCCCCTCAAGAACCGTCAAATACATAATCAAAGGTCTCCCTGCCACCGGAGGTATCAAAATAGGAGGCTCCTGCAAATACTGTTTTATTTTATCGAACGCCTTTTGACAATTTTCATTCCATGTTACAGCCTGGTCTTCTTTCAACAGCTTGAATAACGGCTCACACGTAGCTGTTAGGTGAGATATGAACCGAGCGATGTAGTTCAATCTCCCTAAGAACCCGCGCACCTCTTTTTCTGTTTTAGGCGTCGGCATTTCCTGTATTGCTTTTATTTTCGCAGGATCAACCTCTATTCCTTTTTCGCTTACGATAAACCCCAGCAGTTTACCCGATCTCACCCCGAAGGTGCATTTGTTAGGGTTCAGTCTCAACCTGAACTTCCTAAGCCTCTTGAATAATTTCAGCAGATTCACCAAATGTTCTTCCTCCGTCTGGGATTTGGCAATCATATCATCAACATAAACCTCAATCTCTTTATGCATCATGTCATGAAAAAGAGTCGTCATTGCACGCTGATACGTTGCCCCCGCATTCTTCAGTCCGAAGGGCATCACTTTGTAGCAAAATGTTCCCCAGGGCGTAATGAAGGTAGTCTTCTCCATGTCTTCTGGCGCCATTTTTATCTGGTTATAGCCCGAGAATCCATCCATGAA
This sequence comes from Lathyrus sativus, assembly GCA_963859935.3. Lineage (NCBI taxonomy): Eukaryota > Viridiplantae > Streptophyta > Magnoliopsida > Fabales > Fabaceae > Lathyrus > Lathyrus sativus. The sequence goes on from OZ012737.1 coordinate 430,327,837, forward strand.
GGAGAATACAGAGAATTGAGCGGTGTTATCAACCAGCACATCGATGTGAGGAAGTGGAAAATTGTCTTTCGGGCTCGCTCTGTTCAGATCACGTTAATCTACGCACATCCTCACTTTACCGTCTTTCTTTGGCACTGGCACAATATTAGCGACCCATGAGGGATATTTTGTAACAGCTAAGAAACCAGCATCCCACTGCTTTTGAACTTCCTCTTTAATCTTCACAGCCATGTCCGGTCTAGTTCTTCGGAGCTTCTGCTTAACCGGCAGACATTCTTCTTTTAGCGGCAGACGGTGCACGACCATATCTGTATCCAGCCCAGGCATGTCCTCATACGACCAAGCAAGAATATCATTGTACTCTTTGAGCATTTCAACCAATCTTCGCTTGACGTCGCTCTGCAGCGCGGCCCCTATACGGATGTTCCTTTCAACCCCTTCCGACCCCAGGTTGACGATCTCAATGACTTCCTCATGAGTCAGAATGATTCGTTCTTCTTGTTTTACCAACCAAGACAACTCTTCTAGAACGTCGCCATCTTCAACAATCTCTTCTTCGGTCTGAAATACCGGGTGCTCAAAGTCGAAGTGAGTCATAGGCGGTTCATAGATGTCATCTGAAATAGTAATCCTACAAAGGAAATGGTTAAATGCTTCAAAACACATACAAAGCGAATAACCACGTTGCCATTTTATTGTATAAAATAAAAAACAGGAAAAACAGAGATCACAATATTTGTACATGAAAAACACCTTTTATTTAACAATTAAATAGTGCAATGTACATAACAGAACGACCCTAAGCAAAATCAGGGTGCCCTGGGTAGGACACCGGATTGTTCAACAATTAAGAAAACAAAGTATTACTGTTTAGTTGTCACAGGAACAATCTCCTGAATAGACCAATTGCAAAGCCCTTGTCCTGGCACGCTCGGCTGAATCCAGGCGTCCATGTCGCAGTCGCTGTCTCCTTCTTCAGAATCTGAAACAGTGTTGACGGTCTCGTGATATACTCCACTAGCCGTAATTGTTATTGGTCCTTTGAAACGGGGTGCCCCTGCAGTAGGCGTTGATGATGACGGTTGATATCCCAGCCCAAATCTGTCCATTTTCACGGGAATATCCAGAACTTTGCCCCAGCCCTTGGTCTCGCCAGTCTTCACTAGAGCCTGAACCTCTTTGTATGATGATACTGCCACCTCTGATGCTTTACTCGGCCCTGGAACTTTTTCTTTGATGCGCAACCCCTCAAAGGCTTGACAGGGTGTTTCATGAATCTCACCGTCGACTTCCACATACTTGAATGACGACAAATGGCTCACCAGTATATCCTCCTCTCCACAAACTGTGACCACACTGTCCCCCACCATGTACTTCAGCTTTTGGTGTAAGGTAGATGTGACTGCCCCAGCACCATGGATCCATGGTCGTCCAAGAAGACAGCTATATGCTGGCTGGATGTCCATAATGTAAAATTCCGTTTCAAAAACCTCCGGCCCCACCTGTAGAGGCAAAGTTATGGATCTAAAGACTGACCTCCGTGTACTATCAAATGCCCTGACCACCAAGTCACTAGGCGTACAAATGATCCCCCTGATGTCTAACTTCATCATTGCTTTCTTTGGGAGCACATTCAAGGAAGACCCGGTATCTACCAGCACGTGGGACATGACTGTACCCCTGCATTCAACTGAGACGTGCAACGCCATATTATGCTCTCTTCCCCTCGGGGTCAAATCAAAATCCGTAAATCCCAAACTATGGCCTGCATTCACGTGCGCCATCACCCCCTCCAACTGATTCACAGAAACATCTTGGGGTACAAACGACGTGTCCAAAATTTTCAATAACGCATTCCTATGGGCTTCGGAACACAATAACAGCGACAGTATGGATATCTTCGACGGCGTCTGTTGAAGGTGCTCAACAATCTTATAGTCACTCTTACGGATAAGACGCATAAACTCTTCTACATCCTTCAGTGACGTTTCTTTTTCATTCCTCTACCCAGGAACATCCTCATTCACTTTTCCTTTACCTTTTGCCAATCGTTCAGCCTCTACCTTAGGCGATATAAAAATTCTCCCATTCCTTGTCATCCCTCCAGTCCCGACGACATTGTCCACAACCCCAGCTGGCTGTTTACTGATATCAATTTTCTCCCCATCACAATACGCTTCCAGCCCATAAGTCCAGGGTACTGCCCTGGTGCTCTCATAAGGGATTGGCCCTGCCTTTGTAATAGTGATTGTCGGCCGCCTGGCTGGCGCCGTTATAGTTATCGTTTTTCGGGGAATTGTCACCGTAGCAACATCACTTTGCTTATCAGCTAATACTTCTGCAGGTTTCTCAACTGCCGTTCTGTCGAATTGCAACGTGCCTTCATCTATCAAGGTTTAAATACCCTTCTTCAATTCAGCACAACCCCCAGCCTGGGTCCAACATTCTAGACAAAACTCATCGCAGCCTGGATACACACCTCCTTTCAATAACCTGCTCTTTATTTCACACAACGGTGTTTTCAGTTCATCAACATTCATGATCAGATTCAAACCCTCCTCAGTCAAAATAGCATTGGCCCCGTGGTTGGGCATTGGCTGCTGTACTATATTCGGACCTGCTCGTCCAAAATTTATGGCCTTGCTATCTAGTAGATCTTGAACCTTATGTTTAAACGCATGACAGGCCTCTATGTCATGCCCGGGTGCCCCGGAGTGGAAGTCACAGTGCTTGTTAACATCATACCCATAAGGAAGGGTTGGTCCCGTGGGTGGTGCCAAGGTCCTCTTTTCAACTAAATTCAGCCCCAACAGTGTCTGAAAAAGTTCTGCGTACGTGGAAGGAGGCGCTTCAAACACTCGTTTCGGCTTCGCATTCGAGAATCTTCTTTGGCCAGCATTCTGCCCCTGCTGCTGCTGTGGTGGTATCTGCTGTAGTGGTATTGGTTGTTGATGAAATGGAATTGTGACACTTGCCACTTGTTGCGGATGATTGTACTGATTCCGTCCTCTGCCTCGGCCTCGGCCCCCGAATACTGCACTTGTGTCACCCTGACGACGACCACAAAAAGCTTTTCTGTTACTTCCAACTGAAGTGGATTCCTCAACTTGGAATCTCCCCATTTTAATATTACTTTCAATCTTCTCGCCCATCAAGATTAGATCCGAGAAACTGCCCAAGGAAGCAGGAAACATCTTATCACAAAACATGCCGGTGAACGTTCCTATGAACATATCATTCATCTCCTTCTCAACCAAAGGAGGATGAACCCTTGCAGCCATGTCGCGCCATCTCTGTGCATATTCTTTGAAACTCTCATCTTTCTTCTGTGACAACCCCTGTAACTGGACCCGGTTTGGTGCCAAGTCACTGTTATACTTGTAATGAGTCACAAACGCCTCAGCCAGTTGCTTCCATGTTTTGATCTGGGTGGGCTCCAACCCCATATACCACTCAAGTGACGGTCCAGATAAACTGTCTTGAAAGAAATGCATCAGCATTCTCTCATCGTTCGAGTAAGCGGACATCCGTCTGTAGTATGACCGCACATGTACCTTGGGACAGGTATCTCCCTTATATTTATCAAAGGTGGGAGCCTTAAATTTCAACGGTACCCTCAGACCAGGCACCAGTCCCATCGTGGTCATATCCAAACCAGAAGCGCTCTGATTCACAACACCTTTCATTTGCTCCTCGAGCATCTTGATTCGCTGAGTGTTTTCTACAGGACCTTCAAAACCTCTACCAGAGAAAGCAGTTTCTTGTTGGTCTTCCATCCAATTAACATTCTCGTTTCCGTACCCATCATACCCATTATTATGACCAAATCTAGTCTGATTCATCACAGGGCCCCGTCCCCTGTTACCATACCCTTGAGCGGCCCCGGCAGGTCCAAAAGGCATCATTCCAGCACCATTTCTGTTACCGAATCCACCATAGGCATGGTTAGCATTACCAAATCCATCATGTCCGAAACCCTGAGCGTTGAAGCCAAACTTCCCATCCTGGTTAGCATAATCAAACCCCTGGTCGTTATAGCCAAATCCGTTGTTACCAAAGCCATTACCTCCATGGTTATCACCGCCCAGATTGGCGTCTCCGAATCCAACGTTGTTAATGACAGTCTCATTACCAATTCCTGTATTACCGTTCCCGGCGCCAGCGCCATTGTTCACGTTCACAGCAGGTATATTCACCACAGGAGGAGCTACAGGTGTAGGAGTACCATCCCCATGAATGGTGTCAACACGTACAGAATTCTGGTCTTCGTTCCCATGCCCAGCATTTCTCACCAGCAATGGCTGCACCAAAGTTTGCAAGTTTTCCTGCCCTTTCACAATTGTCTCCATTGTCTGCATGAACAGCGCCAGCTTTTCACACATCTCCTGCATCTCGCTCTGCATCTGGTCCATAACTCTTTTGCAGTTGGTACGAGTAGAGTATCGGTGAGGACGTTGACTTTCAATCCTGGGAAAACCTGGAGCATGCAGGAAATGAGATACAGTTCAATAATCACCTGTAATGCAATATGAATGTGTATGCAAATGCAACATGTGTCTGTGCATTAGGGAATATCACTCCCCAATTCTAGTGCCAATGTGCCATTGCGGTGACAGTGACAACAATAAGAAGCTCGAAACCCAATCATAGAAAAACATCTCATACATTGCAGAAACTCTCATCAAGTCAGGAATACAATATTAATGAGCGTACAGTAAGAAGGCATGACCTCAACCAACAGTCCTGGTGATGGCCAGCACAATGCAAATAAAGCATACATATCAATACATGAGATAGTTAAGTGCAACCATACGCCTGGTACTCCTCTAATAATCTCTTAGTCTCGGGATGATTTGGTTGAGTAAGCAAACCCTCGACAAGTATATCTCTTCGCTTGAGAACACGTCGTAAATCACCAGTAGATTCCTCCCATGCCCCTTCTCCAAAGCGATCCTCTAACTTCCGCTTCTGATACACAACCTCCTTCTTGCACTCGACAGCTTTGTTCAATGAGTTCTGAAGACTATATCTCGTCATAACCTCCTCTTCATACTTTCTCTTGCTAGCCTTCAACTGATCCTCGAGTTCAGAAATTTGCTGCTTCAATTTGTCTTCCCTCTTTTTGTTGTTGGTTAGCGTAGCATTCCACGTTTTATTGCACGGAGAGATTTCCTGGTAGGCGGCATCGAGTGACTTCTTCTTGGACTCTAACATATCATGAGAGCTTCTAAATTCTTTTCCCAGGCGTTCACGCTTCTTTGTCTCTTCTGTCAGTTCAGCACCTAGCCTGTTTACCAACTCAGTCTGATGTTGGAAGGAATACACAGCTTTGTTCTTCTCGCTCCGGATTTGAGCCAATTCCTTCTCTAACTCTTCATTGATCTTTATCAAGTCTTCTTTTTCTTTCACAACTCGCTCATAGAGCCCAATAGCCACAGAAGTGGGTTCCTCAACTGGAATGGGAACAGGACGTGGTACTGCTGGAAAAGGCATCTGCACCTGTCTTACCCTCTCTTGAATCCACACCTTGTAAGGCCTATAGGCTTGACAATCATTCTTGCCTAGTAATGGTTTTCCTCTTCTGCAAATATGATTCCAAGCATGCTGAAGCTTGGCTAATAATTCCCCACTCAGGTCACCAGTGAAGTACAGAGATTCATGTATTTCTTCCTCTTCCGGTGGACTCTTCAAAGCATACCCAAACTATCGAACCAACAAAGATGGGTTGTAGTTGATACATCCCTTCCTTCCAATCAAAGGGACATTAGGAAACCCGACACAACTGAAGATAATCTCTGATCCCAGTAAATCTCTATCGAACCAGACAATGTCTTCTGAAGAAAGCCCCATTAGATGCTCGGGCCATTCAGTTGTATCTGCAGATTCCACAAAAGGACCCTTCTTGGGCAGATGGCTCTCAAACCACATATTAAGCAAAGGTACACAACAATGGACATTTTCCCCCCTTCTGTTTTCATTCTTATAATGCAAGGAATGATAGAAATCTCCGACCAAGGTAGGCACCGGGTTGCCTGCAGCAAACAAGTGGAATGCATCCAAATCAACGAACTCAGGCAGATTAAGGAACAGTATAATCCCATAGATGCACAAAGCAAGAACAACGTTAAACACAATCTAGCAGCCACTTTTGGCATATTCTTGGGCTTTGCCAACCAAAAATTTGAGAGAAAACCCCGAAACTCCATGCCAGGAAGTCAACAACAACTCTACAGGATCCATATGCAAGGGAACATCTAAGTCTTGCAGCTTAGGCTTAGCATCACAGTGAATGAAAGGCACTTTGTTCTGAACTGGCAACTCTAGAAACTCAGCGTACTCTTCCATGGTCGGAGCCAAAATGAAGTCCTCGAACATAAAACACCTCAAGGAGGGATCATATAACTGCATCAATGTGTATAACCCATTCAGCTCATATGTAGTTGGTCTGCGAACCAAATTCAGTAGCTTCCCATAACTCTTTCTAAAGCTTCTCCTCACATCATCATCAGCTAGGGAAATCAGGCCCAACAGAGAAGTCACATCAGGAGTAGGCAACTTATACGCAACAGTCTTCCTCAAAGTACTCATAATAACAGATAGAAGTCCGGAGCACTAGAATCGGGAAGTATGAAAATGCACCTGCAGCACAGACACACGTTAATGATATGCACATGATGATGCAAACAATGCAATATGCAAGCAATGCAACAAGGGATCAAGTGCCCCTGGCTGAGAAGTCCAATCCACAATATTGGCCTCAAATAGACCCACAAACTGCTCAAGACCATCCACAATGCTCCAACCTGGTCTCTGACAGACCCAATAATACTGTCCTCAAATATCACACCACTGAATCTCGATTAAGAAAACCGGTAATCTGGAGGTCAAGTTACCTGCATGTCCCAACCCCTCTCACAGGTAGGTGTCCTAATAACTGACACAAGGTACGGCATCCTATGCGGTCGTTGGCGTCACAGACTTTCAAGACCGATGATATGATACCTAGAAGGTGTGGCATCATCATGTCCTGAAGAGGCCTCACTTAGCCAACTTCCAAATGATCGGTCCCCGAAGTCGACAATCCAACTAACCAACAACCCCCTCAACCCAAAGGGTTGAAAAATAAGTCAACCAGAAGAACCTCGTTCGAGCGTGGATTTCATGAGACACTAGTGCCTGCAAAGCATGCACGCGCCCACTAATTTCCACTCTAATTCTAGGTGCACTCAAGCCCAGCTCCGGCTTATCTCTCAATCATAGAACCCCCTCATACCCATAGCAATAATCACAATAAAATAATGCTGAAAGTAAATGACTGAAAAGTAAATCCATACAAAACCCACGACGGGAAAACAAGCGCTAGGATTAACTCGCGTAGGGAACCGTTGGAGTCCCCAGCAGAGTCGCCAGCTGTCGCTACTGCGAAAATCGGCGCCGGCTGAACAGAAGAGTCGCCACCATGCGTTATTTATCCTAACAAAGGGAAAGGAAACGCTCGAAGTAAACCTACCGCAAAGATGGGAAAGGAATGGTCGTCGCAACCAAATCCTAGACTCGGGAGTCGGTTACGCAAGGGGAAGGTATTAGCACCCCTCACGTCCGTCGTACTCGACGGGATCCACGCTTGTTTTCTAGTACGGATTGTTATTCTATCTATTCTACAGGTCTGAGGTTAAAAGAAAATAAAATGACTCGGCAAAGTATCGCACTTTATGCCAACGTATTCCCGTCTGGAACGAGAAATCAGAGTCAACGTAGTTCGCCTACCTACTGGAAAGGAGGGGAAGGTTGCTCGCTAGGATACAACATCCTATGCCTACGTACTTTCATACAGCATGAAAGATCAGAGCAAACGTAGTTCGGGCCACGTACGACACAAGTTTGTCTTGATTGTTTTTATCCTTCTGAAAAAGGTTTTCTCCTGATTACGGGTCCAAGCGGACAAAATGACTCTTTGATTGGTTTACAGTCTTTTATGCAAGAACTGTCTTTTATTGATGTCTGAAATGTTTATTGTGTTTTTTGATTGTTTTGAGATAGAAGAGAAAGAACTCTAAAACCTATGGTTAAAAAAGGGAATCAAAATCTATCCTAATGTTGTCATGCATGGGTGAAAGCCTAACGTCTGTCATATTTCTCTCTTGCATAGGGAGAAACAGAGATCCTAAGCGGATAAACAGAAAAGCAACAACGTATATACAGTAAAGCGGTAAAATGCATGAATGCAGCAGTACAAGCGAGGCAAGGGAGTCCCACTCAACCTCGAACCTGGTAAAGACAATAGGCAAAGTGAAACAGCTTCACTTCACACCTAATGGGAAAATTAACAAACAATACAGCAAAGAAAAATAAAACCTCAAAACCAGCTCTGACAGCCCACCAGCTCCTATAGCAGCAACTCTGAAAAACATCAAACTCTGACAGTTGATTAACTGCAAAACAACAACCTTCAGCTGAATCCCAAAATCAAACTTCAATGGCCTCCAAGCTTCAATAAGCTTCCATCTTCAAGAAATCACCAAGCTCAAGCAAGCACAGAATCTCAACCAGTGGGCAGCATCAGGCAGCAGATAGCTCCAGACAGTAGTAAACCCTAGCTTTAACAGTTGCACAACTTTGACATGAACAATCTTCATCTTTGTCAATCCTTGATCTTCACCTCTATCTTCAATGGCTTCTTTCTTCAAGGCAAGCTCTCCTAGATGAGAATTGATTTATCAGGATAAATTGAATGTCAAACAGTTTATTGACAACCAAAGGAAGCCTATAAACAGTTGACATTGTAACAGACTGTTTCCCTCAAAGTTCTACCTCTAAGGTAAGGCCACTTATCCCTCCAAAGGTGGGAGGTGAATACCATAGAGGGACTTTATGTCATAGAGAGGAATGGAAGCACATGAAGATATCCATGTTTGCACAAAACAATTCAGTCTATTCTAAGGCTCTGCTTATTCCTATTATTTCCTATGTCTTCAATCAGGCATCAAGAATCTTCAAACTTCAACATTTGATCATCATCTTCAATCCTCTCCTTTGATGTCTTCATGCTCCACAAGCTCAAACCAAGCCCCACACCCCACAGAAAAGCCCAAAAGCCCAAGCAACCAGATATAAACCTCAAGTGGGAACACCAAACAATCACACAATTTGTAAAATATACTAAAAATAGTAAAATAGTATTTAAAATTCTAGGATTTATTCTAAGGGGATTTCTATATCTACCCTACATACCCTATATGTCCCATAACCTAATTCATGCTAAAAACCCCAAAATAAAATGTTAGAATGCACCTATGTTGAGTTTAAACCCTAAAACTATCACCCTAATGTTTTCTAATCAAAACTAGACAATATTTAATCACAAAAATGTGAAATAAATCTCTAAGGGAACTTAATGTTCTAATCTAACTACCACAAAAATAATGGAATCAAAATACGAATTTAAATGCCTAAACAAAATTCACCAAATAAAATGTACAACCAAAATGAGAATAAAAGCAATTAAATGTAAAAAATCACCATAAATGGAAAAATGATTAAAATACTATTTTTATTTTCTCACAATTTTCTTGACATCATTATTGAAATGGAGGGAAAAATCCCATGTTGAATTGATCATTTTTTGATTTTTTATGTATTAATTTGTGAATTATATGCAAAGAAAATAAAATGAAACTCCAATTAAAGGAAATAGAGCAGGGGGGGTGGTAACATCAATTATATACACTTCAGAACACAACTGGGCCCAGGAGGAGGGTGCGCTCAGCAATGCGCTGGGCCCAGGTTTGGTAATTCAGAAAAAACAAAAAAAAAACAAAAAGCAAAAACTGAGGGGGGTGCGAATAGCAGGTAATTCGCTTGGCATATTCACATTGGCCCACAACGGGGGTGCTAGTAGCAACCTGGGCTAGGCCCGTGCCAAAATGCAAAGGGAGAGGGGGTTTCACGAGTAACAAAGGGATGGGGGTCAGCAAGCGAGCAAATGGGCCTAAGGCCCAGACTAACCCATTCACAATTCAGCAAAACTAACCCTAAACAAACTCCTCTCATTCTCCCTTCCAACGTCACTGTTCACCCTCTCTCCCAATGAGCCCTAAACGGCGCTATTCCTCTCTAAAATTCTCCCTATCTGAAACCCTCTCCACACATGCAAATCAAACTCCCAACGTTCTTCACCATCACCAATCAAATCCCTCAAATCTCAGCTCAACAAACCCTAATCTAACATTCACCTCACCAATCTGATACTCAACACAATTTTACCTTAATTTCATCGTCTAACCTAGCGCTAAATCCAGATGAACAACATGCATGCTTACAAGTTTAGAGAAAGATGAACGAAAAACCTGGAGATTCGGATGAAGACGGAGGTTCTGGAGATGTTGATGACGAAGATCAGAGGACGATTCGATGAAAATCGCTTGAAGATCTGAAGAAGTTTGGCGTTGGATCTTGATGGATCTTGACGGATCGAATCTGGAAAATCTGGATCTATGAAGGTTGAAGGTGATGAACGTCAAAGAAGTCTGGAAAAAAAAACTCAAGAACACTATGAAGTTTTCTGAGGAAGACGATGAAGATTTCGTATGATCTGGCAAAGTCGTTGAAGATTCTGGGGATGACGTTGATGCACGATGAATGCTTTCTGGAAAATCGTCTGAAGAGTGATGAACACGATGAGGAATCTGAAGGCTATTGGTGAAGAACACTATGAGGTTCTTGGTGATTTGCGATTTCTAGTAAATGATGAAGGATCCGATGAACTTTCAGGCGATATCTTTGGGTATCCGGCGAGTTGGATGGAGGAGGGATGAAGAAGATTGAAGGTTGTTTGGATGAATTTTGGGAAGATTGCAGTTTCCGGCGAGTTGGCGGTGGTCGGAGTTGGTTCTGATGGTCGGAGATGGTTAGTTAGGATGGTTGCATGGCCGGCGGGGAGAGTTTCCGGCGAGGGGACGGGTGGCAGAGGGAGAAGCAGTGGGTTACACGTGTGGCTGAGGGTGAAGCAGAGAGTGCCAAGTGTGAGGAGAGAGGAGAAATGTGGCAGAGTTCTGGGTGAGAGAGAGAATGAGGTGTCCAACCCTCAAAACGCACGCGTGGCGTTGCTATTTATGGGACACTTGGCTCATTGGACCTGACTGGGCTTATGGACTCTGGATAATTGCTGGCCCAATAAGACTAAACCTGGATTAGTGGATTTAAGCCTGATTAACTGCACAAAATTAAAGCTAAAAAACCTAATTAAACTATAAAACGAAAATTAACAAAATAAAATCTAATAAACCTAATTAACCTATTATTAATCCTAATTAATTTGTTAAAACGAAAATTAAAAAGTGAACTCCTAATTAATCTGAAAAACATTTAAAAACTATCTAAAACTATTTTTTTTAAAACTAATTAAATCTGAAAAACAAATAAACCCTAACAAAAAAATTTTAAAACAATTAATCCCTATTATTAATTTTGAAAAAACAATAAAACTCTAATAAAATCTAAAAAACAATACTATCTATTTTTTCAAAAAAACCATTAAAAGGAAATCAATATCTAAAAATTTATTTTTAAAGTCTATTTTATTAAAAGAAAATAATACCTAAAAATCTTTAAAAAAATATATTAATTGTTAAAAAATGAAAAGAAAATTTATTTAAACTCTAAAAATTATAAAAAACTCTATTAAATCCAGAAAAATCCATTAAATGCATTAAAAATCCAGAAAAATGACAGAAAAATCCTAAAAATGCCAGAAGGCCGATTAAACCGATTAAAACCCAATTGCGCAACCGTAGCGAAGCCCGGGCCCCGAGATGGCCTGAAAACACAGGGAACGAGCACCAATTCTCAGCAGACTTTAATCCTTACCGGCCTGTACTTCCTGAAACACCAGGGGCTCTAATCCTGATAAAAATCAATCTTGATTGAGGAAAATGCCATGTATGCAGTATGCGAATGCGAAATGCGAAATGCGTTGAAACATAAACCAGATATGGGAATCGGTTGGTCAAATTTTAGGGTGGAACACCATGCAACCACCTCCGGCCGTCGCAACCGTCGCTGGAGGCTCGCCGGAAACTGCAAAACACACCAAGATCTTCAACGATCTTCATCAATTCGTCAGCAGAGATCTTCACCGATCTTCATGAGATCATCAATATCATTGTTCATCAACATCATTCATCGTTCGTTCATAGTTTTCCAGAGCAGTCAAGAACTTTATCGTTTTTGACATCAACTTCATTCGGTATTTGTCCAAACTCATCAGATCTTAAGATCTCCAGATCTTCATCAAACCTTCAACGAAACTCCATCAACATTTTCGTCCGTTGCTCTGCATGTTCATCATTGCTCCGAACTTCATCAAGTTCATCCATAACAACTTTTTCCAGATTTTTAGATGTTCAAGAATCGTTAAGATCTTCAAACGATTTTTATAGAACCTGCGGCGATCTTCATAGACATTCGTTGTTTAACAATCTTCATCGTTCTTCACGCTTCAAGATTCATCAAGATCTTCAGGAGAACCTTCGGCATCCTTCATCGCCATTTCCAGATTTTGTGCAAGAAATGCTAAGATCCTCAAAGAGCTTCGTCAACAACTTTAAGATCTGCATCGCCATGTGTTCACCAGCAAGAACTTCAACATCAAGTTCAAAATCTTCACATGCGAACGCCTTCAAGAAGTCTCCAGAAATCACTCCAGAAATCTTCATCAACGATCATCTTCAAGAACGTCAAAGAAATCTATTATTTGTTTCCAGATCATGGTAGTTTGTGGTTTTATTTTTTATCCATTTGTTGTGAAGGTTGTAAAACGAAGATAAGATTGAGACACTGAGAGATTTGAGTAAGAGTTGAAACGATAGAGAAAGCTTGCGAGAAAGAGAGCTTGCGAGGGAGAGATTGAGAGAAGAAACGGCGCTAGGGTTTTTGTGTGAACAGTGTTTTGGAGAGTGGAAGGAGATTATGGGTCATTTATTTCTGAGAGAGATTTGAGAGAAAGTGGACGTTGTTGTTCGTGGGCCTCAAGCCCAACGTGTGTTTTTGACACACACCCCGTTTTTGTTATACGCACCCCTTCCCCCGTTTTTGTTACTAGTTGTTGGGCTGGGCCCAACATTCCCTGTTTTTTGCTGCTGTATCCCCTTGTACTGAACCAATACCCCCCTGCAGTTTTTTTTATTCCCTTTATTTTATTGCATTGTTTTATTACAATTTTAATTGTAATATTTTAGGGATAGTTTTATAATTCAAAGAATAGAATTTTTAGTTTTAATTCCTTTTAGGAAATTTAGATAATATTTTCATTTAGGAAATTAGTTTAATGTTCTTTTAAGAGAATTTAGGATTTAGTTAATTTCTGGTTAAGGAGATTTATAGGTTTAATTCTTTTTAGGATAATATTTTCATTAGGAGATTATTTTTTCCGTATTTTAGGAGTAGCATTTTATTTCCATTTTGCGTTGGATTTCTCTCCTATTTTCTTTTCTATCCGATTTTATCTTCGATTTTATTTCTGGCTGGCCGTGTGACACGATTCAATTGGAGAATGATTTTCGATATCATTTCTCTATCTTGTCTTTGACACGGATATCAATACGCTACCTCTTAGAGTTCGATTTCTCGTATAAGTCGAACCATGACGGTCTAAGCGTTACATTGGTTCTGATTCGAGCGTCATCCTCAAGGATCCAGAGAGGAGAAGATTGGAATGGAGCTTGCGCGCACGTCAGGAGTCAACGGAGCAGCTTCGTTCATCATCATCATCTTATTCAAGTCTTCAGGCAACCGTCGACTGTTGTGGGCTGCATCGATAGATACGAAGGAAATGGCGGCTGAGGAGTTTCTTCTTAGGTTCTTGGGTGTGTGTCCCGGGTTCCTTCCCGTTTAGGCGTAGGCCTGCTTCCTCTTTGTTATCGCCCCGTGCGATCGAAACCCCTTTTCTCTCGCGTTCAGGCGATTGAGATCCCTTCTCTTGCCCCCGTTCAATCGAGACTCGTTTTCCCGTCGAACTATGTTTGCTCTGATCTCTCGTGCCAGACGAGAGTACGTAGGCATAGGATGCGATATCCTAGCGAGCTCCCTTTCCCTTCTTCCCGTTTCCCCATCTGCTGTAGTTAGGATGAACTACAGCTGCTCTGATTTCTCATACCGAATGAGAATATGTAGGCATAGGATGCGATATCCTAGCAAGCACACTAACAACTAACTTCTTTGTTCTCTCGCTGCTGTGCATTCGAGACTTTCCCGCTGACGATTGATGTTTCCCTTTCTCTTGCCCTTGCACATTCGAGACCAGACCGTAGTTTTAGTTCCCGTAGGTTCCCGTACGTTTCAAACCAACTTAATCTCTCACCCCTGTGTGATCGAGAACACCCTGTTTAGTCGAAGTTAGCCTGAACTACGTAAGCTCTGATCTTTCACGCTGTGTGGAAGTATGTAGGCACAAGACGCAAAGTCTTGGCGAGCCCAATTCCCTGTAGTTTCCCGAACTACGATGACTCTGACTTTCTCTCTTGAGAATACGTAGGCATAGAGTGCGATGCTCTATCGAGTCAGTTTCTTTCCGTTTAGATTTAGCAGCCGTAGATAGATTGTTTTGCATCCTTTAGACAAACCAAGCAAGCGTGGATCCCGTCGAGTACGACGGACGTGAGGGGTGCTAATACCTTCCCTTTGCGTAACCGACTCCCGAATCCAGGATTTGGTTGCGATGACCATTCCTTTCCCGTCTTTGCGGTAGGTTTACTTCGAGCGTTTCCTTTCCCTCCTGTGGGATAAATAACGCACGGTGGCGACTCTTCTGTTTAGTCGGCGCCAATTTTCGTAGTAGCGACAGAGGGAATTTGGATCAATCCATATGTCCGTGTTGTTAAGAGACAAGTAAACCCCGTTAAAACGAAAAAAAGAAAGAGATGTTAAAGGTACTTGTAACATATTATTTCTTATTTATATCATGCAATAAAATAACATATTATTTCTTATTTATACCATGCTTTTCTTATTTATACATTTCTTATGTATATATTTGTTATTTACATATTTGCATGTCATTCATTTGATACTT
Source organism: Lathyrus sativus (assembly GCA_963859935.3). NCBI lineage: Eukaryota > Viridiplantae > Streptophyta > Magnoliopsida > Fabales > Fabaceae > Lathyrus > Lathyrus sativus. The sequence continues at coordinate 430,342,904 of OZ012737.1, forward strand.
TGGTTTTTCTGAATTACAGGTATATATATATATATATATATATATATATATATATATATATATATATATATATATATATATATATATATATATATATATATATATATATATATATATATATATATATATATATATATATATATATATATATATATATATATATATATATATATATATATATATATATATATATATATATATATATATATATATATATATATATATATATATATATATATATTATGGCCAGCAACGAGGAAACATTGCGTGATGGAAAACAAACAAAAAAAGACGTGGAAGGCGATATTAAAAGAGGCATAACGATTATGAAAAAAATCATCCGTGCAAGAGATAAAGGAGTAAAGTATGATGTCCATTGGAATGAAAGAGATCAGTTAGTTGAGCCTAACGGTGTGTTGCTAACAAGTTACATCGGAGCACTTGTACGTTCACAAGTTCTATTACTTGCGATAATTGGAGAATTCTTTCATTACAACCGACAAAAGAGAAAATTTGGAGCGAGATTCAGGTATGATATTTGATTATTTTTAATTATGTTGACAGTTACGTCTTTAAATTATACTAACATGTTATATGTATGTGTGTTTGTTTGCAGAGATCTTTTAATATTGAAGATCGTAGGAGAAAGTATTGTATTCAATTGGCCGGAAAACGCTTGAGGGGATTTAGAGCGTTTTTAACAAACAAGTTTCTAAAACATTCTAAAGGAAACTTTGTTGACTCGGAGCGTCCAATGAAGTACGCGGATTTGATTACGGAGGAAGAATGAGAGACGTTTGTTGCAAAGCGAAGAACAAAAGAATTTGAAGTAAGTACAACTTATCATGAACTATGTATAGTATATATACTTCTTCCACAAGAGTTATGATAAACTTGTTTTTTCAGGTTTTAGTGGCGTAAATCTTCAACGGGCATCAAATCTCGCATATCCATACATAAAGGGGCGTTTGGGATATGCACGCTTAGAACAAAAAATAGTAAGTATATATAAATGCTTTAATATGATATATTTACAAAAAATAGTAAGTATATATAATAGGATATAATGCTTTATTATCCGTCTTAATGCGTAGTTTGAAGAGGAGAAGAGTGATGCGACATCTCTTCCAGATCATGTTGTATGGAAGGTTGCCCGTGTGGGAAGAGATGGAGTCGTTCAGGAAGAAGTTCAACAAGTCTTTGAACAATGTGTAACTACAACGTTATCTTTGTCAGTAACGGATCAAAAGTGTATAATATATTTATATATGTTTTTATCTATATTTCAGGAGACTCTATCCCAGACCATAACTCCCGCTGAGGACGATGATTGCAGGAGCTTACTGAGCCGGGTATTGAATATTCCTAAGTATTCTGGGCGTGTGAGGGGTAAGGGATTTGGTGTCACTCCATCCAAACTGTATAAGCAGCCAAAGAAAAAAAATCCAACCAATAAAGAAGTGATGGATACTTTGGAGGAATTGAAAGCGCAGATCCGTGAATTACAGAAGGACAAGGAGAGATACATGTCGGAAAGGCGCGCTCCAGAGGGTAAAGCTACTAGTGACAAAGATAGTATCGGTTGTCCGCAAAAGCTTCCAGAGGTAATTGTATATATTACATTGAAATTAATTTAGCACAGTTTACTTAATTGACACATTAACTGATCATTATTTGTTTAGGGAATTTCACTTTGCCGGCTATATTTATCGTCACCGACTCATCGAATGGTTGGCAAGGGAAAGGTGCATAACTTTCTGGGAGACTTACTTCACCACAAACCGCTCCCTTCTAGATTTTTGAAGGTATCTATTGATATTACGTTAGAGGGGGGGTGCGTTGTTTCCTATACCAGATGATATTTCAGGCGCAACAGTGGTGGGAGACGCAATAGGAGCGTATGTGGCATGGACGACAAATCTCATTTGCATAGATGATGAGGTAGGTTGAACCTTTTAATACTCAAATGTTTTATGATCCATACATGAAATTTATTCTTACATTTACATTTTCTTATTTACATGATGATCTTAGACTCCTACAAAATCCAAATCAAAAGATGATAGAATTATTGTGAGGGATACCGATTCAGCTGCATCAAAGAAACAGGTACTACTACAGTTGCATGATTATCTTGTTATACATTAATTACTGAACTTATATATGACTTTTAGGTTCATGATCAGCAGTCGCAACAAGTCAGCAAGGGTAAGATGGCTGAAACTTCCAAGGTGCCCAGAAAAGCATTTGTTCCTCGATTTAGGATGTGCCTTGAAACATATGTAGGAACATCAGATGTGCCTGAGGGTGGCATCCGTCAAATACATATGGACGGAGGTATTTTCGGTTTTGAATATCCCGAAACAATTGCTAAGGAGGATTTTGACCAGGTTTTCAACCATTCTGAATTGGGCGTCGGTGTTATGCATTCATACATCAGGTACTTCGATCCATTTTAATTAAATAATTGAACATTTTAAAATTTGCTCGTTTAACTGAATATTCTAATGTTGATTATGTTTTTTTAGGTTCTTGTATGACAAGTTGTTGGTCCCGAATGATTTGACTTTAGTATTCGCATTCTTATCTGCTAGCTGTGTCAACTCACGGATAATAGACCAGACACTAGATACAATCAAAGAGTACACAGTGCAGAGATTTATGGGCGCGACTACAGAGAAGTTGTTCTTGTTGCCATATAATACTGGCCATGGGTTAGATTTTATTCTAAATTCATTTATTATAGTTGTTAGATTTTTTCCTTTCTATATAACATTTCCGTCTAAAATATTGTCTTATTTTATAGTGGACATTGGTTGTTGGTCGCGATTAATCCGAGGAAAGAAATAGTGTATTATACAGATTCATTGGATGGCGATACAACAAAATATGAAAATCTGAGGAACATGGTTGATACGTAAGTGATGAGATATACTGTTCTGAATAATTATATATCTTTATTTATTATGTGACATTGTTCTAAATATGCGTTTATATTATGTTAGAGTTATACAAATATTCAGAGCACAAAGAGATGCAACGGTGCAAAAAAGCAAGGCTAACAACATCAACTGGATCAGAGTGGAGGTATATTTTCCCTTGTTTGACTGTTATAGTGGTTCTACTTGATAAAACTATTTAAACTATATATCCTGATAAATGTTCGTTTGTTTTTTCCATTTACAGCGTCCTCGTCAGCGCAATGGGATTGACTGCGGATATTTTGTATTGCGCTTTATGAAGGAAATTATTCTTTCTGGTCAACTTGAGATTCCAATCATGGTATGGATCAATTCATTATATAAGTTATATGATTCATTTTGATAATTATCTGATACTTCATCTGAGTAATTAGTTTTAAAATTAAATCTTGCATGTTCTGTTATATTATGTAGTATTTTGATGAATTCAAGTGCGCTACTTACACGAAAGCAAGATTGGAAGAAATTAAAGAGGAATGGTGTCAATTTATTCTTGAGTTGAGAATTGTATAAAGTTATCGGATTGGAAGAATTGTAATTATATGTAAATTGAATGTATTTGTGATGTTGTAATTCTGAGGATCGGATTTTGTTGTAACATATTTAAGCAGGTTTATGTGTATTAAAATGATTATGGACAAAGTGATGAGTTACAATGTATACTTAAAGGCCAAAGTTTTGAATCGTATATATAAAGTCAAAGTTTTGAATTGTATATTTAAGGCCAAAGTTTTGAATTGTATATATAAGGCCAAAGTGTTGAAATAAAGGCCTGAATTATAAGCAGGTTTGTGTAATATAAGCAGGTTGTTGGTAAATATACAAAACAGGGTGAATATTTAAAAAAAAAAATTTTAAAATCTGGGACATTAGACAGCGCTTTTACAAAAAAGTGTTGCTAAAGGTTACAAACATAGCGCTACAAAAGCGCTGTTATAGGTTTGGAAGGGGGGTCTATGACAACGCTTTTAAAAAGCACTGCTAAAGGGGGGGCTATGGCAGCGCTTTGTAAAAGCGCTGCTAAAGGTGGGGTCTAAGACAGCGCTGCTAAAGGGGGGATGGTTGAGGGGAATATGCAGCGCTTATAAAAGCGCTGTTAAAGGGCTAAAAAAGCGCTGCTAAAAGTGCTGCTGAAGGGAGCCTTTAGTAGCGCTTTTTCCATAAAAAAGCGCTGCCTTTACCTTTAGCAGCGCCACTTTTGGCAGCGCTTTTAAGTGCTGCTAGAGGCCAAAAAAAGCGCTGCTAAAGGTCTTTTTTGGCATAGTGTTGGGTCCAATTTTGATCACCTTGGAATTCAAATTTTCACTTGGGAAGGATCTATAACACCTTTAAAATTCAGATTTCCCTCCAAAATCCCATTCCACATTCCAAGCCTTGATTTCCAATCCAAATTCTAATCCTAGCTTTGGATCCAAACCAAGAGAGTATTTAAGTGATCCACTCCAAACCAACACATTCTAACCTTCATTTTTCACTCTCACTTCAGATTTGATTTCAATTCTCTCTCAATTCTCCAAATTCCCTCCATAACCAAAACTCACTCAAAGCTCTTTTTCATTGGAATCAAAGAATTCTTGAGCATAAACCTCCATTTACCATCACCATTGGATTAATTCTCATAATCAATTTTCGTGCAAATTAAGATCTGATTTTGGAGCTTGAGTTGGAAGTGATTATTTGAAGCTTTTTGGCTCAAAGTTGGTGGATCTTCATTCATACAACAACAATTGGCTTGGATCTTGAAGTTTTCTGGGCTTCTAGTATTGGATCTATTCAATTCAAAGAAAATCAACACTAACCGGAGCAAATCTCTGCTCCGAAGGTTGGATCTGAATCTGTTTTTGGCTTATTTGCTTTAATCATGTCGATATTCATTTTTGATTGAATTTATGTTGATTTAATCCATGCGATATGTGAATCGACTGTGATAATCTGTTTCCATGCTGTTGGATATCTGTTTTCTGTTGTCAATTTCGTGCTTAATTGATAAGTTGATCTGTTGGAACCTTGAATAAGTTGTTTTGTGCTGGAATTGATTTTCTGCTGTTGTTTTTGGCTTCTGGTACAGTGTTAACCGGTTAACGTATATGGTTAACCAGTTAACCAATTCAAATATTCACATTTTTTCAAAGTTTTCAAGGTGTTAACCGGTTAACGCCTGGTGTTAACCGATTAACACCTATGAATTTCCATATTTTCACTTGTTTTACACAGATTAACCGATTAACACTGTGCCAGAATGCCATATTTGTTGTTTTGCTTGCATGTTCACATACCGATTCAATTCGAATCATCATAGATCAGTGTGATGCATTAGGATTGAATTGTCTTGAATATTTGTCACTATTTGTGGTTGATTAATCATGATTTTGTTGACTTGTATGATTATTTTCCGATTGTTTGCATGCTTGAGTATGTGGTTCGAATCGAGTTTTCGTTTGCAAGTTCATTTGCTTTCATCTCTCTTTTTTTCTCCACATGTTTGAAGGTGAGATAATACTTAGAAGGGGGGTTGAATAAGTATGAAAGATTAAAACTTAGAATTAAAAACACAATTATTTTTATCCTGGTTCGTTGAACTCAACTACTCCAGTCCACCCTTCCTAGAGTGATTTGCCTTTCTCAATCAAGGACTTAATCCACTATTTAATCAAACAGATTACAATAGTAACACCTAAGAACAACTGTTCTTAGTCTTCTCAAGAGCTACTGATTCCAACTGAATCCTCTTAAGGAAATCCTTTACAATCAATGTAAATCTAATACAAGAGTAAGAATGCTTCTAGAAAGCTTTTATCACAATTGTGATATTTCTCTTAAGTTTAAGTACAATGAAATTAATACTAAGAATGAATATGAAAGTATGAGAGCTTGAAAGTTTTAATTTCTTTTTAGCAAAACGTCTAACTGAAGAATTTGGTGGAGTCATGCTTTTATAGACAACTGATCCAAGGTGAGTTGCACGTTGAGAAGAGTGTCCCAAAAGGTCTGAGCCTTTTTGTCTTCACATCAAGTGACCTTTCCTAGAAGAAGAAAGCACAGAAAAATCCTTTTTGTCTGTGTTCTTGTGTCTAGCATAAATAAGGAAAGAGACGTTTGATTTACTCCAACAGATATAATCTTTGAATATTTCTTCTTCAGTTTTCAGCAAGTTCATCAGAGTCTAATTGAGTCAGAGTCTTCTGATGATGATCAGAGCTTGATGGATCAGAGTCTTCTGCAGCAGGTGTGCTTTCAGCGTGTTAGATATCATAGCAGATTTGAAACAGAACTTCAGTACAGGCAGCTTTAGTACTCTCAGAATCTTCTGTAGAAACTATGCTTTGAAAAACTCTTCATACAAAATTCTTCTTTGCTTCAGATGCTTCTGACTTGCTTCAGATCCTTCTGGAGCTTCTGCTTCATAATCTTCTGGAGCTTCTTGCTTCAGATCCTTCTAGAGGCTCCTGCTTCAGATTCTTCTGGAGGCTACGCTCAGAATCTTCTAGAGGCAGCAATCAGAATCTTCTAATATATGCATCTGGCGCTACAGAGTCTAGCTAATTTTTTGCATTCAATTCTGATTTGCTTCTGGAGTGTTAATTTCTTTACTCTCTGCAGTAAAAACTCTCAAGCAAACTTTAGAGTATATAATTCTTAAATACAAAATTTCATAATAGTTATCATCAAAACATAGAGATATTATTAAGAACCAATCTGTGTTCTAACAATCTCCCCCTTTTTGATGATGACAAAAACATCAGAAATTTTGTTTAATTGAAAATATTAAAATTATAACTCCCCCTGAGATGATGAATCTCCCCCTGAGTTAAATACAAATAAGGAATAAAAACTTCCCTTTTGTCTTGAGTAATCTTCAGAGTTAGATCTTGTTTGTTCTTTTGACATTTGAAGGTCAGAATGTCTTGCAGATTTAAGATTCAAAGTTTGATAATAGTCAAAAGATCTGAGAGACTCAGAGTTTCTTTTACAGAGTGTACTTATCAAGTGTTCTGAACTACTCAGATTAAATGTTAGATAGAATAAATATGTCTGAAGTTTCATTCTGGTGAAGTTGTATTAAACAGTTCAGATCTATATTTTCTCCCCCTTTTTTGTCATAAGCAAAAAGTAAACACTTTAAAAAGACAAATAAAAGGAAACAGTAAATGAGATAAGTCAGTGGAGAAAACTTTGATTCATTCAAGAAGGTCAGATCAAAAGTACATTCATCAGAAGATATATCAATAAAGTACATAAACAAACATCAGATGCAAAAACATTAGAATGAAAAAAAAATGGAAATCTAAGAGTGTTTGGACAAAAGCATCTTCAATAGATCTGTAATCTCTGAGGAGGGCTGCTCTTGCTTGGACATCCACTTAGCCACTGTTTCATTCTTTTGATCCTGCTTTGACATCCATTTTGTCATGTCCTCAGACTTCTGATCCTGTTTTGCCATCCAGGACTTGATCTCTGATTGACTAGCTTCCAGAGCAGCAATCTTATCTTCAAAATCTGGATGTTCTTTCTTTATCTCAGATGAAGAAGTATGATCAGGTTCTGGGGCTTGAATAGAGTCAATTTCCATGTGATCTATAGAGTCTGGATCATTGGAGCTAGAAGGGAGGTCTACCAGATTCATGGCCAAATGATTGTCTTCAGATGCAATTTCAGTAGTTTCTTCTGATGATGGAGGAGCATCTGTAAGGAGCAGAGGTTCAGATTTCTTGATAGTCCAGAATAGAGTTCTTGCAGCCTCAGCAAATCTGAGCTTCGCATCATTAGAACATATGTTCTTCAGATTTGAAGCCACAGAGTTGAATCTGTTGATGAATCCATTGCAGATGATATCAGATTCTTGGGTATCCATTGTTGCTGAACATTTCTTCTGAACAGTACCTAAATACAACTGTATTTCTTGCAAAAATGATTGAAATAAATGATTAACATTAAGTCTGGGCTTAGGATGTAACAGAGTTTCCAGAGTTACAGGTTTTGGTTGGGGAGTTGGTGGAAAAATTGATTTTTGGATGGAGATCAGAGGTGGAGGATAGTATGGAATGAAAGGAATTTCAGGAGCTTTTTCTTTGGATCTGTTTAAGGCATTTAACATATGAGGTTTTGCACGGGTGTGTAAGGTAACCACATCAAAGGGTTTATTAGAGTAGGGTTGGAAGGCAGATTTGGGAGGTTCATCAGAAGCAACATTGTTATCAGATGAAATTGGTATAGCTGAAGCAACAGCTTTGTCAGATTTAGCAGAACATGATATAGTTGCTAATGAATCTACATCTGACTTAGATTGAATGTAGGTGAGAATCACAGATGGAAGGGTCATTGTGAGTTTGGGTTTCAGAGGGGTGATAGGGTCAGATGGTTCAACTCTGTCATAAAAGTCTTTGAGTTTGAAACCATATGCCAAATTATGAAACAGTGATGAAACTTGGGCACAAGAAATAGATGTTCTTGGGTTGGAATTTGGAATCAGTATTTCAGATGATAGTGCAGGTGTGGGAATAGGATATGGAATGGGAGCTTTAGAAGGTATAATGGGTTCTGGTTGGTTTACCTCAGAGTCTCTGTGAGATGGAGAGACTAGAAAGTCTGGGTGGATGTCAGATTATGAGGAGTTTGAAAAGGTGGTTGGTGTGCAGGAAGTAGAAGATTCTTGAAACACAGTTTTTAAGGGTGTGACATCAAGAACTTCTGTCTCAGGAATGTTGTGTTCAGAAGTGTTGGTTGGTTCTGAAGGAATTTCAGAGGGTTTTGAGGGTTGTTCTGAGATGGGTGTATCAGATGGAATTGTGATTGGTTCAGATGAAACTGGAACAGGTGTTATTTTTGTAGGTTCAGATGTAGTAGGTTAAGATGATTTTGATGGTGGATTATTTGATGGTGGTTGATTTTCAGAGGCTTTTTCTGGTAGAGATTCTTGTGGTTTTTCTGGTTGTTTTTCTTGTGGGTGCTTTTGTCGTTCAGATGGCTTTTGTTGAAGTGGTTCAGAGGATTTTTGTTGTGCAGAAGGTTGTGGTTGTTGTTCTGTAGGTTGTTGATCTGATGGTTGTTTCTGTGGTACAGTTTTTGTGATTTGAATTTTTGGTTGAGAGGATTGTGGTACAGAGACTTTTGGGGTTTGAATTGGTGTTGGAACAGATGATTGTTTTTGTGGTGATTTAGAAATTGGAGCAGTAACAGAAGTATTTTGTGTAGAGGGTGGTTTTGGAACAGACTTAATATTAGAATCATTTAAAACAATTGGATTTGCAGAAGATACAGAAGATTTAGTACCTTTGATTTTGATTCTCTTGGCTGGTACAGAAGAAGTGTCTCCAGATTCTTTCCTCTTCAAGAGCTTTTGTGGCTTCTCAGCAATTTTGATCTTCTTCTGAGCAGGTGCAGCTTCTGCTTTTGACTGAGTCCTCTTTCTTTGTAGTAGTTCTTCTTCTTCTTCTTCTTCTGCTTCAGGTAGAGGTTGTCTTGCTAGCTGAATAATGTTTGCAGGAACAGGCTTTCCTTCCTTCTTACACTCATCAATGTACATCACAACAATGTGCCTTGGTTCTTCAGCAAAGAACAGTGGAAAATCATCTACAGGAATCCTCTTCTTACTTAGTTCAGAAACATTCAGCTTCTTGGGAGCTGTTGTGAGTTCATCCACTATTTTAAGTCTCTGAAGACTTTTGGCATTCAGAGGCTTTCCCATTATGAATTCCAATTCCTCTGTAACTCCAACAGCGTACAGAGCAGTGACCAATCCATTCTTAGTTAGAAGATCTGAGATCAACCTTCCAAAAGGGATCCAGGTTCTGATCTTCTGTCCTTTTTCTTTCACATACTCTATAGAGGCATTTATATGGTTCCACAGATGCATAAAGAGAATATATGAAAGATCTACCTTGGTGCTCTGACTGAGGCAATACATGAAATAGAGTTGTTCATTATTAACATAGTCTGGAGAGTTTGTTGACTTCCTATGATGGATGCATCCCATGAAGATCTTATCCCAGATCTTGTAGTCAGGCTTCAGATCCTTGAACTTGTTAGAAGCTTGACCAGCAGTCATCACTTCTTCATACACTTCATCCATATCCACACGCCCAGCTGGCAAGTGTGAAACACCATCTGTTTCTTCATATCCAATAAGCTTTCTAATCAGATCTTCTGTGATTATAATCTCTTTGCCCAGTACAGAAGATAGGATAAACTTAGGGTAAACTGAAGCATGGATCCAGAATTCTTTCACAAGGAGGGGGTAAACTGGTCCAAAGAGTATATCAAAGTACTTTACCCATCCTTGAGCACCTATAATAGAACGAAACTCAAAGTCATTTTCTGCAAGTGAATCAAATTCCACCATTGATTCACACAAAACTTCCAGCTTTTCAACAAGGGTTAACAATGTTCTTTTTGGAGGAGAATAAGGAGCAATACCCATGTTTGCAGAAGTAACTGCAGCCATTGAAGATTGGAATTGAGCAGCTGTTGATGATGAAGTTGCCATTGAAGATTGTTTTGTCACACGCTTAGGGTTTTTATGCAGAGAGAAGAGAAGATGAAAATGCATAAAATTTTCTGAGATTGTGAAAAGTGTGAAAGTGAAGATAGGTCATGTATTTATACTAAAACAATTAGGCATACCATCAGTCAGAATTTGCACATTTGAACAAGCATTAAATGAAAAGAATAATAATCATTTCAAACATTTATTGCTTCTGACAAATTGGGGGGAAAATCAAGATTTTCACTATTCAAACTTCACCTCAAACGTCTCTTCAGTAATGTACACGCCACCTTTGCAGATTTGGTGTGACACGTGTTTGCTTGCATGTGTTCTGAATTCTCTTGAGAAATGAAACGTTAACCAACGTTCAGATCCTCTAAGGATTGTTAGTTCAGAGTTTCACAAAAAGAATATTAAGCAGAATAAGTAAGCAATCAGAAGAAATACTTCAGAGTATTAGGCATTTTTGCATCTGTAAAGATTTGCTTCTGACAAATATCATTATGGACAAAAATCCATACCAATATTTTTCAGAATAAATTTGAATCTATCTTCAACAAGGGGTTTTGTAAAAATATCTGCCCATTGATGATCTGTATCAACAAAGGCTAAATTTATGATTCCCTTCTGAACATAGTCTCTGATGAAATGATGCTTATTTTCTATATGTTTTGCCTTAGAGTGTAAAATAGGGTTTTTAGACAAACATATAGCAGAAGTATTATCACAAAAGATAGAAATGTTACTTTCAAATATTTGATAATCTTCTAGTTGACTTTTCATCCAGAGCATCTGCGTGCTACATCCAGCAGCAGCAATATATTCTGCCTCTGTGGTTGAAAGTGCAACTGTGGGTTGCTTCTTGCTGTACCAGGAGATTAGATTTCTTCCTAGAAATTGACAATTTCCAGAAGTACTTTTTCTTTCCACTCTGTCTCCAGCGTAGTCAGCATCACAGAATCCAACTAATTTGAAATCATCAGATTTTCTGTAACATAAACCCACATTAGAAGTACCTTTCAGATACCTTAGAATCCTCTTGACAGCTGTCAAGTGTGACTCTCTAGGACTCTCTAGCACACAAGCATACACTGAACAATATGTCAGGTCTAGAAGCAGTTAGATAAAGAAGAGAACCAATCATTCCTCTGTAGAGCTTCTGGTCTACTTTCTTACTTACCTCTTCCTTGCCAATTGAGCTAGTTGGATGCATGGGAGTCTTTGCCAGCTTACTGTCAGTCATGTTAAATTTCTTCAGAAGTTCTTTAACATATTTAGTCTGATGTATGTAAGTGCACTCTGGAGTTTGATTGACTTGGATTCCTAGAAAGAATCTGAGTTCTCCCATCATGCTCATTTGAAATTCTTCCTGCATACACGTAGCAAACTCCTTTCCCAGCATAGTATTGGTAGATCCAAATATTATATCATCCACATAAATTTGAAAAATTAGAAGATCTTTCTTAATTGATTTACAAAAGAGTGTTGTATCCACTTTGCCTCTGATGAAGTTTTTCTCCAGAAGAAAATTGCTCAATCTCTCATACCAAGCTCTGGGAGCTTGTTTTAAGCCATATAGAGATTTCTTTAGTTTGAAAACATGATCTGGAAAATTTTCATTTTCAAAACCAGGAGGTTGGTGGACATAAACTTCTTCTTCTATAATACCATTAAGAAAGGCACTTTTAACATCCATCTGATACAGAGTGATGTTATTTTGTGCAGCAAATGAAATAAGAAGGCGTATAGATTCTAACCTTGCCACTGGAGCATAAGTTTCAGTGTAATCAATACCTTCTTGTTGACTGTACCCTTGAGCAACCAGCCTTGCCTTATTTCTTTCAACTTCTCCTTTCTCATTCAGCTTATTTCTGAAGACCCATTTTGTACCAATTACATTGAATCCTTGTGGTCTTTGAACTAGATCCCATACATCATTTCTGGTGAATTGATTTAGCTCTTCTTGCATGGCAATAATCCAATCATTGTCTTGCAGAGATTCATCTACAGAAGATGGTTCAATTTCTGACACCAGTCCAAATAGTGATGCTTCAGATGATCTTAGAAAGGATCTTGTTCTGATGGGATCATCTTTCTTTCCAATAATGACATTCTCTGGATGAGAAGCTTTAATTCTGGATGATGATCCTATAACAGTTGATTCTTCAGAAATGTTTAGATTATTCATCTGAGAAGTTAAAGGAATAGCATCTGGCGTTGCTTCTGGTTCCTTCACTTGAATTTTGTCTGCTTCTGGGACATCAGAGTCAATGAAGACTACTTCTCTATCTGCAGAGTTTTCAGACTGCTTTGGCTTTTCAGAGCCAAGCTTATCATCAAATCTGACATGAATGGATTCTTCCACAATCTGTGTCTCAGTGTTGTATACTCTATAGCCTTTAGAGCGTTCAGAATATCCAAGCATGAAACACTTCTGTGCTTTGGAATCAAACTTGTTCAGATTTTCCTTAGTATTTAACATATAGCAAATACATCCAAAAGGATGAAAATATGAAATGTTGGGCTTTCTGTTCTTCCACAGTTCATATGGAGTCTTTTTCAGAAGAGGTCTTATAGACACTCTGTTCTGAATGTAACAGGCTGTGTTGATTGCTTCTGCCCAAAAGTGGTTTGCCAGATTTGTCTCATTGATCATGGTTCTGGCCATTTCTTGCAGAGTTCTGTTTTTCCTCTTTACAACTCCATTTTGTTGTGGAGTTCTAGGACAGGAAAAATCATGAGCAATGCCATTTTCAGAAAAATATTTTTCAAAATATTTATTTTCAAATTCACCACCATGATCACTTCTGACTTTTATAATTTTGAAATCTTTTTCATTCTGGACTTGCTTGCAGAAGTCAAAGAACACAGAATGTGACTCATCCTTGTGTTTTAAGAACTTTACCCATGTCCATCTACTATAGTCATCAATAATGACTAATCCATACTTCTTGCCTCTGATGGATGCAGTTTTCACTGGTCCAAACAGATCAATATGAAGTAATTCTAGTGGTTTGGAAGTAGAAACAACATTTTTTGATTTAAAAGATGATTTTGAAAACTTCCCTTTTTGGCATGCTTCACAAAGAGCATCTGAAGTGAACTTCAGATTAGGGAGTCCTCTGACAAGATTAAGTTTATTAATCTGAGATATACGTCTCATATTAATATGGCCCAATCTTTTGCGCCAGACCCATTGCTCTTCATTAACAGACAAGAGGCATTTAACATTTTGAACTTTAAGTTCTGAAAGATTTATTTTATAAATGTTGTTTTTCCTCTTACCATTAAATAGGATAGAGCCATCCTTTTGACTAATAGCTTTACAACATTTTTGATTAAAGGTAATATCATAACCATTGTCACTTAATTGACTTATGGACAATAAGTTATGCTTTAACCCTTCAACAAGTAAAACATTAGTAATAGAGGGAAGTTTACCATTTCCAATGGTACCAGATCCAATGATCTTGCCCTTCTGGTTCCCTCCAAACTTTACATCACCTCCAGATCTAAGTTCCAGGCTTTGGAACATAGACTTTTCTCCTGTCATGTGTCGTGAGCATCCAGAGTCCAGGTACCATGATTGGTGTCATGACCTTGCTGCTAAGAACATCTGCAACAGGAATTATTTTATTTTTAGGTACCCAGATCTTCTTGGGTCCTTTAGGTTTAGTTGGTTTGTAGGTTTGTCTAAACTTCTGTTTTTCAACATAATGTTTATTCTGACTTGCCTTGGGTTTAAACACATAAGTATTCTTCTCAGAGCTTGTGTGTTTAATGTCATTTAAGTGACCAAACTTAAATTGAGAGTACAGAGGTGTCTTCTTGATGAAGAGTTTATCAACAGATTTTGGATTACTTCCAGAGGAAGATTCATATCCAATACCTCTTCTGTTGTTCCCACTAACACCATAGATCATAGAAGCCATCTTGCTTCTGTCTATGCTCTTAGTAAGGAATCTCTGAAAGCTAGAGTCATATTTTTCTAAGATGTTTTCACATGACTTAGTCTCAGATTTAGATTCTTGTTGAGTTGTTTCAAAGTCATTTTTGATTTTCAGATTAATTTCTTTTTGCTCAACAAGTTCTGTCTTCAGAAGATCAATCTCAGATTCAAGACTGCTTTTCAGCTTCTTGTATTTGAGTTTGATATTGTTATAACTTTTCAGAACTTCTGATAAAACTTTTATAAGTTCTTCTTTAGTAAGTTTAGCCATTACCTCTTCAGCATCATCGTCAGATTCAGAATCTGATTCATATCCTGAAGTTCCTTCCTCCAGATCTTCTGTGCTGGCCATCAGTGCAACATTAGCACATTCTTCTTCTGATTCAGAAAATGATTCAGACTCATCTGAGTCATCCCATGTTGCCATCAGAACCTTCTTCTTTTTGTTAAACTTCTTCTTGGGTTTTTCTTTTTGAAGTTTGGGGCAATCATTCTTGTAATGCCCAGGTTCTTTGCACTCATAGCATACAACTTCTTTTTTGCCAGATCTTCTGTGCCCAGAAGATTCCTTTCTATGATCAGATTTTCTGAAGTTGTTGAGCTTCTTTCCCTTGTGCTTCCAGAGTCTGTTGATCCTTCTGGACAGCATGGATAATTCATCTTCTTCTTCAGAAGAAGATCCTTCAGAGCTTTCTTCAATAACCTGCAAAGCTTTAGTAGATTTATTAGATTTTAAAGCAACAGATTTACCTTTTTCTTTCTTCTGAGGTTCATCTTCCTCAAGCTCAATTTCATGGCTCCTTAGTGAGCTGATGAGTTCTTCTAAAGAAATCTTGTTCAGATCTTTAGCCATCTTCAAAGCAGTCTCCATCTGATAGGCAGACTTCTGATGATTTTCTTTACATGATCTGATGTGGAGTATCCCTTGTCCAGAACCTTTAGCCCAGCTGTGAGGATCTGAAATCTGGAGAACATAGCTTCAACAGATTCAGAGTCTTCCATCTTGAAGGCCTCATACTTCTGGATCAGAGCCAGAGCCTTTGTTTCATTGACTTGAGAGTTTCCCTCATGAGTCATCTTTAAGGATTCAAACATATCAAATGCAGTTTCCCTGTTTGTAATTTTTTCATACTCAGTATGAGATATTGCATTCAATAATATTATTCTGGCCTTGTGATGATTTCTAAAATCTTTCTTCTGAGCATCTGTCATAGATTTTCTGTCTATCTTCAGCATCATATCCAAGGAAAAAACTTTCAATTCTGTCTTTCCAGTAATCAAATTTCTCCCCATCAAACATAGGGGGTTTGGTGCTGATTCTGTCCCTTTCTTCATATTTATTGTTAATGTTGGATATTGTATTATCAGCCATAGTAACAACTAAATATATATCAAAGTATTTCTCTCTGGATCTTTACTGTCACTGTTAAGTGGTAGCACACACAGAACCGGAGCTCTGATGCCAACTGAATGGTGAGATAATACTTAGAAGGGGGGTTGAATAAGTATGAAAGATTAAAACTTAGAATTAAAAACACAATTATTTTTATCCTGTTTCGTTGAACTCAACTACTCCAGTCCATCCTTCCTAGAGTGATTTGCCTTTCTCAATCAAGGACTTAATCCACTATTTAATCAAACAGATTACAATAGTAACACCTAAGAACAACTGTTCTTAGTCTTCTCAAGAGCTACTGATTCCAACTGAATCCTCTTAAGGAAATCCTTTACAATTAATGTAAATCTAATACAAGAGTAAGAATGCTTCTAGAAAGCTTTTATCACAACTGTGATATTTATCTTAAGTTTAAGTACAATGAAATTAATACTAAGAATGAATACGAAAGTATGAGAGCTTGAAAGTTTTAATTTCTTTTCAGCAAAACGTCTAACTGAAGAATTTGGTGGAGTCATGCTTTTATAGGCCGTTGATCCAAGGTGAGCTGCACGTTGAGAAGAGTGTCCCAAAAGGTATGAGCCTTTTTGTCTTCACATCAAGTGACCTTTCCTAGAAGAAGAAAGCACATAATAATCCTTTTTGTTTGTGTTCTTGTGTCTAGCATAAATAAGGAAAGAGACGTTTGATTTACTCCAACGGATATAATCTTTGAATATTTCTTCTTCAGTTTTCAGCAAGTTCATCAGAGTCTAATTGAGTGAGAGTTTTCTGATGATGATCAGAGCTTGCTGGATCAGAGTCTTCTGCAGCAGGTGTGCTTTCAACGTGTTAGATATCATAGCAGATTTGAAACAGAACTTCAGTACAGGCAGCTTTAGTACTCTCAGAATCTTCTGTAGAAACTATGCTTTGAAAAACTCTTCATACAAAATTCTTCTTTGCTTCAGATGCTTCTGACTTGCTTCAGATCCTTCTGGAGCTTCTGCTTCAGAATCTTCTGGTGCTTCTTGCTTCAGATTCTTATAGAGGCTTCTGCTTCAGATTCTTCTGGAGGTTACGCTCTGAATCTTCTGGAGGCAGCAATCAGAATCTTCTAATATATACATCTGGCGCTACAGAGTCTAGCTAATTTTTTGCATTCAATTCTGATTTGCTTTTGGAGTGTTAATTTCTTTACTATCTGTAGTAAAAACTCTCAAGCAAATTTTAGAGTATATAATTCTTAAATACAAAATTTCATAATAGTTATCATCAAAACATAGAGATATTATTAAGAATCAATCTGTGTTCTAACAATGTTTTCATCAATCTTGCATCGTTGTTGAGGTCGAGACGCGTTTGTGGCGGCTGCTGCCCCCCCACACATTTTTCCTCCCTCCCATCATTCTAAGTGTGCATATTCATGTTTGCATTTTTCTACTTGTGATTGATTCTTCCTTTGTTCTTCTTGTGCTTTCTTGCCATGATCCCATAGGATTCCTAGTCCCTCCGTTTAGGATGGGAGTAGGAAAGACATTAGGTGCTCAATCCAAGTATGCTAACATTAGGGTAGATGTTTCCCCTTTTCATCCAAACTTTAGGATCACTTTTCATGACAACGTTAGGGCTGAGTTTCCCTTAAACTTTCTGTGCATCTCTCCTCTCATCTCAAAATCATGCTAACTCATTTAATAAAGGCGATAAACGTTGCGCGCTACGAGCCTTAAGCTACATGGGGAATGATGAGTGAGGGGTCTCCTATCTCTTGTCTAGAATGTTTAGTATACGTCCCATTTGGGGGCGATATACGACGCGTTCGCCTCCGTGTCATAGTCTTTAGTGCAACGTGAATCACAAACCGAATTAATTCACTTCACTAAAAAATACAAACAGAACTCAAACCTTTTTCCTTCGAGATTAATCAAACTTCTTTTTTCAGAAAAGAGTGTTGTTAAGCTTCGGTTCTACAGCAAACAGGCTTTGCCCCTAACTGCTGGAATGAATGTTTAACTCTACTTGATTAAAGCACTTAATCGACCCGTGGTTTTGTGTCTGCCCAAACTACGTTTGCTCTGATCTTTCATACCAGATGAAAGTACGTAGGCACAAGACGCGATGTCTTGGCGAGCAACCTTTCCCCCTCTCTCCCGTAGTTGGCCGAACTACGTTGACTCTAACTTTCCCATTGCACGAGGGAATACGTAGGCACAGAGCGGCGATGCTCTGCCAAGTCTCTTTTCTTTTTTTTTGTCCGCAAGCCTGTAGCGTAGATAGTTTAAACACACCCTTAGATAGACAACAAGCGTGGATCCCGTCGAGTACGATGGACGTGAGGGGTGCTAATACATTCCCATTGCGTAACCGACTCCCGAATCCAGGACTTGGTTGCGATGACATTGGTTTTCCCTTTTCGTCAGGTTTTTCGGATCGTTTCCTTTCCCTCTCTTTGGGATAAATAACGAAAGGTGGCGACTCTTCTGTTTTCCGCCGGGTGTTTTTCGCAGTTGCGACACATAGGCATTGCACCAAACATCAAAGCTTTCTTGAAATTACCATATGTTCCTTCTAGTATTTCTTCCCAAATGACACTAGTGCAGAAATGACTTTTTACATCGGGCGAAAATGACATTTTACATCGGGTCTGGGTCCGATGTAAAGCCAAGCGATGTAGTAAATCAAAGACATTTTACATCAGGTTTTGGCCAGATGTAAGAAATACACCAAGCACATCGGTTAAATGTTTAAGTCTGATGTGAAAAAAATATAAAATTGTAAATTTAAATTATAAAAGGGTGTTTTAACATCGGTTGTAAGGCAAAACTGATGTAAAAGGTAGACTTTTTACATCGGTTGTGTGGTTAACCCGATGTAAAAAGTACTATAGTAAACAAAATAAAAATGTCAAACACGCGTCTGGTTAACTTTTTACATCGGTTCTCTTGTTTGATCGATTTGAAAAGTCTTAGGTGACACTTTTAACATCGGTTTTGTGGTTAACCCGATGTGAAAGGTGGTTTTTTACATCGGTTATTTCGTTCGCCCGATGTAAAATATATTGTTACGAGTATAAATTATTTTCCTATTTTTTAGCCGTTCCCTATAACTTTTTTGGTACCTAATTTTTCATATTTTTCCAACATCAAATAGACCATAATTAGGTCGCGATTTTCCATAGTTTCCCAACATCATATAGACCATATTTAGGTCGCTATTTTCATAGTTTTCAACATCACATAGACCATATTTAGGTCGTTATTTTCATATTTTTCTCACAAATCTAATTTCATTGCACCAAATATCTAGTAAACACATAATTGATTTACAAAAGTACGGATATAGGATATACACAAATGTACTAAATTATAAGGAGGTTTACACGATGGACCACTACAACAACAAAAAGCTTAACCTTTATATAACTCAAAGAAACATGTTTCCCAACGGAGTCGCAAATCATACAAATCATCTTTTGTTAAGTTCGTTGAGTCATCAAATTCCTACAACACGTAAATAACAATAGAGCTATTCTTTGAAAATTCACATTAAGTCGCAAAACGTAAAGTAAATAACAAATTAAAGTCATTTTTATTACCTTCATCCAAGAATTGGTTATATTGGTAGAGACAATATCCAACATATTTTTCATCACATAATACCCACAATCATTAGAGTTAGGTTGTTTCCTTGTCTACAAATGAATGACATAATTAGTGAATACTTATATGATAAAATTAAATATATAATTATAATTTACACCACGCTTACATTGGGTTGAAGCCATGTATAGCCTTTTTTCTATTTCCATTTGCAGCTTGATGAACCCCAAAAGCACTAATTCAGAAGAAAAAATTTCATATAAAGCGAAGTAACATATGATATTACTTTTGTAACAAATTATGTATATACGATGAAGTGAACATAAAAGATAAACTTACCTCGTAACAATTTTCGTAATGGTTTGATTAAGTTCATGATGAAGTGAACAAAAGACGACCACCGTATTATCATTTGGACACATGACTATTAATTGCCAATGACCTCTGTACGTGTGTGTGGAAACACAAAAGTCACAATTTCATGTTACCAAAATTGAACTATATATGTTAGCAAAATTAAAAAATAGAAAACATAATTTCATACAAACTTACCCATGAATAAATGGTAGCAAGTGACACTCTCTCTTTTCGTCACGTAACTTATCTTGTATGTATTTTTTGACACTTGCTTGAGTTTTCGGCACATGATCAACGTACGAACACATAGCAGGGTCCATAAATCCGTATACTTCAGATTGTGAAGTATCAATACACAAACGATGAATATACCTGAAAAATTTTAAAATCAACATTATAATAAAAGTGATGAGAGATATAACATATTAATAGATATTGACACTAATAAAAATAAAAATGTACTTACGTGCACCAAACTTGGAGAGTAGACACATCAAGCCAATAAAAACCCACCAGCAGTTCTTTGATACACTTCGCTGACATATAAAAATTATTGGCGCTCGCACAATGACTTAATTCTATTTCCAAATGATGTTCACCCATTCTTAGAACCATTCTCATTAATCTCTCAACATTGTCTTCTCCATCTATTTCTTTTATGCTTACTTTGGAGCAACACCATGCTCTTGTTCCCCATTGAATGCTTTCCACAATCTACGATATGGATGATAATGATCTAGAAAATTTTGATGCCCGAGATAAACAGTCTTCTTTCCTTTTTCAATTTGATGGTAACATGTGTCTTTTTCACATATAGGACATCCTTTATGCCCTTTAACTTTATAACCAGAAAAATTGCCATATGCCGGAAAATCGTTAAGGGTGCAAAACAACATGGCACGCATATTGAACTGTTCACCAGAATACACATAAAAAACGTCCATCCCTCCCTCCCACAACACTTTTAAATCATCAATCAGAGGACTTAGATAAACATCTATGTCATTTTTGGGTTTTTTTTGGGCCCGAAATCATAATCGATAACATAATATATTTACGCTTCATGCACAACCTAGGAGATAGGTTGTAGATCATCAGGAGAACAGGCCAACAAACATGATTAGTACTTAGATTACCAAATGGATTCATTCCATTAGTTGAAAGTCCAAGTCTAAGGTTTCTCGACTCTTTGCCAAAATTTGGAAACAAAGCATCTATTTTCTTCCATTGTAAAGAATCAGCTACATGGCGAATTTTTCTATCACACTTTCTTTCTTCTGCATGCCATCTAAGATTCTTTGCGTCATTTGCATTAGCGAATAGTCTCTTGAACCTTGAAATTATTGGTAGGTACCATACCACTTTTGTGGGAGGAACCTTTTTTACCGCCTCATCATCACTAGAATCACCAGCTTTCTTTTTGTAGCATGACGCCTTGCACTTCAGACAATGATTATAGTTTACATAATCTTTTCTGTATAATATTCAATCATTATGGAATGCATGTATCTTTTCATACTCCAAACCCATCGGACACAATATCTTTTTCTCCTCGTAATAACGATTTGGCATTACGTTACCTTCTGGAAGCATCTGTGTCAATAATTCAAGCAATTCAATAAAACTTTTGTCAGTCAACCCATTATTTGCCTTCAAATTAAACAATTTTAACATGGCTGACAAACGTGTAAAATTTGTGCATCCCGGGTACAAAGGTTTAGTCACTGCATAAAGTATCAGACACATGCGCCTTCTTAAACGAATCTTGTCCAATATCACGCATCATGTCTTCCAGACGATCATCCATTTCTGCACTAACATTATCTCTTTAGGACACATTTGACTTTGCTACTACCTCACTGTGCCATATCCATTGTGTATAACTTTCACAAATCCCATGACAAATTAGATGATCCATGATTTCTTTCTTATTGAGTTTTGGTTCGTGATTTGCACAACGAACACATGGACAGAGAAAAAGCAGATGAAGACTTTTTTCAGCATCACTCTTAGGAGGAGCAAGATTTTTTTTAGCATTACTTTCAGCAAGCTCTATAAATTCTATCACTCCATGTTCGTACTCGACACTTAATCGATTGGCTCTCATCCAACTATGATTCATACCTATGTTCCGAAATTATTAATGCATACAGAGCTAAATCATTGGGACGCCTATAATAGTCCCTCTTTTGGACATTAGAGAGAACAAAAGTCTCTACGTGTAAACATGTGGCATAAAACAAGAATTGAGAAGTTATAAAGAATGAAAACAGAACCTGCAATGTCGTGACGGCCGGATGACTCGCGGTTAGGAGAAAAAGAGGGACACAAATTCTACGAGAAACGAAATATCAATTAACTGAAGCAATTGGAGTTTATTTGATTAATTAGTTATTTTATTTTCAGATACCAAAATAAGAGAAACAACAAAGAGGGTACCGAACTTACACTATGCACTCAAGGTTGTATTTAGACAAAGTCAATGATAGGATTTATCACCAAGATGGGATTTAGACAAAGTACTGAAACTGCAATCAAATCATTAGGACAATCATTAGGACAATGATAGGATTTTCATAATTTATTTTCATAGTCAACCATTGTAATAACAACAACAAGTTTTTCACTACTCTTTTTTTTTTCCGGAACAACCAAAAAACAAATTTACTGAAAAAATGTCGTTTAAACTCAAAAGTCACATTTTATTTTCAAGTAGAATCATTTCTAAAAAAAATATAGTTAATTCTACTCTAAAACAACCAAACTTGTTTAAATCAATTATGCACATCCAAAATCAAATTCTAGATGCTCCAAACGTGAAAACAAACATATACTAAAATACATTGGACATCACTAGCATTCATCAATCTCACAAATTCACCACCAAAAGAGAATCAACCTCAATAAAATAAATAACCATAAATCACTATAAAAAAAACTCACTTACTTATTACCCTTAATCTTGAACCAAGTCTCAGCACAATGTTTATGCACAGCAGCCAAACGAAACAGATGAGGTGACTGAATCGGTGAGGGAATGATGGAGGAGGGAGGTTTCATCATGGGTCGTGGGTCGTGGGGCGGAGGGAGGACAGCGCACGATCGGAGGGAGGAACGGACGTGGGTTGTGGGGCGGAGGCAAGATGGCGAACGGTCGGAGGGAGGAACAAACGTGGGTCGTGGGGCAGAGGGAAGATGGCGCACGGTCGGAGGGAGAAATGATTTTAGGGTTTGAAAGGAATGCTTGGAATGTGCAGGTTCTTTGGTGAACGAAACCTTATTTTGGGTTTAGGGGGTTTTAAATCAGTTGAATTTGAAACCGATTTAATATCATAATGCACAACCTTTTTAAATCGGTGGAAAACTTACCCGATTTAAAATCCATTTTTTAATTTTTTTTTAATATTACTTTTTAAATCGATTGGAACCAAAACCGATTTAAAATCCCATTTTTAATTTTTTTAATATTACTTTTTAAACCGGTTGGAACCATAACCGACTTAAAAACCCATTTATTAGTTTATTTTGTAAACTTTTTAAATCGATGGATCTCATAACCGATGTAAAATCCCATTTAATAATTTTTTTCAATTATTTATGATACTGCCACTATGTTTATAATTTACAAACCCTAACTTTTTTACATCGGTGGAATAATTGGCCCGATGTAAAATCTCTAATAAATTTTTTTATTTATTTATGGTACTGTCACCGTGTTTATAATTTCACATTTTACATCACTTCAAGTGAATACCCGATGTAAAATCATTTTCCAAAATGTCTTTTTTCTAGTAGTGTGACGTCCTTATCTGTTAGCAATCTCCAGACCCATTTGGAAAGTAATGCCATGTTAAATAGACCCAAGTCCCTCACCCTCAAACCCTCTTCCTCCTTTGATCTACACATTGAGCTCCACTTTACCCAAGCAATTCCTCTTTTAGCCTTCGACCCCGGCCAAAGGAAGTGCCTTTGGATAGCCATCAGTTTCTGCAGCACCTTCTTTGGGACCTTATAACTGGAAAAGTAGTGCACAGGTAAATTGGAAAGCACTGAATTAATAAGGGTAACTATACCCCCCATAGACAACAACCTTCCTTTCCAACTAGCCATTCTAGGCTTTATACAATCAATAACTGGATTCCAAAAAGATATTCTCATATGATTGTCTCCAGTCTCCCAGACATAGGCCAAGGAACTTGAATGGGAGAGCATCAATCTTGCAAGCCAAAAAGAGTTCCACATCTTTCAAAAAGTAATCATCCACTCCAATACCAAAAGAGAGCTTTTACCAAAGTTAGCCTTGAACCCTGATATAAGTTCAAATCCCATTAAAATTGATTTGATAGCCCACAAAGTAGACAAAGTCCCATCACAAATCAACACAATATCACCTGCATACTGTAAAAGATTGTATGAGCCACCGTCACCAATATTGAAATCATTTAACATTCCCCCCACAATTGCTCTATTGACAAGAATGGTCAGCCCTTCTGCCACAATTGAGAAAAGATGTGGAGATAGGGGGGTCACCTTGTCTGAGACCCCTAATAACCTTAAAATCAATAATATGACTGCCATTAACTAGGACCAAAACCTAATAACTCTCATTATATATATATATATATATATATATATATATATATATATATATATATATATATATATATATATATATATATATATATATATATATATATATATATATATATATATATATATATATATATATATATATATATATATATATATATATATATATATATATATATATATATATATATATATATATATATATATATATATATATATATATATATATATATAAATTAAAATAAGTTTTAATGTAAAAGAGCGGGACCAGACCAAAACCTTATCAGAGATTAACAAAACGATAATGTGGACGCCCTAACTTGTTGTGCACAAGAAATGGTATATAGGCCCTCGGATGCATGTCCCAAGTCAGCGACAAAGAGAAATTAACACTCAAAGAGACTAACAGATCCGCACACTAGTTCCCTTCTCTGTAAATATGAGAAATGTGAAATTTTAAAAGTATAATTTTGTCTAAACAGTTAAGCGAAACAATCCTAATGTTACAAGGGACCATCTTAGGATCATGAATAACCAACAAAACAGAAGAAAAATTATTGGCTTTTATAACCTCAATAAGCTCAGTATAAATAGAGGAAGAGCAAACAAGCTTATCAACGAACCCAAAAATAAAGTCACCCGAAGAGTTTCTGAACAAACCTTTACAAGAATCCAAATCTGTGGAGAAGGGTTCGTTCGTGTTACACTTAAGCTAACCATCAGTCGGGTGCCGCCAGATAACTTCAACGATTCTTAGAGCGTTAAGTGGATGTAACTTAACATTGAAGGACTTAATCATAGTGAACTCATTTGTCATACCCAAAATTTTGAACCTAACATTCCCACATCATTTGCATCTCATAAATACACTTTTATGCATCACTAACCCATTTTTAGAAAGTTAAGATTGTTGTTTGCTTCATTATGATCTCCAATTAGGTTCTTAAGCTCTACAGAAGATTCAGAAAAAGAATCAATCAAGAATTGACATGATCTTTAACTTATCAAGTCTATCAATCATCCGTGGAGATGAAAAATATCCCATTCACCCAGAATCAAGGACAAGATTACATCATTTCAAGTTGGTCAAGCCTCAAGATCATCTACATCACCAAATTAGGGTTTTGACCTAATCCAATCCCAAGAAAGACTTATGGAGTAAGGTATGATCCAAGACCTCAAGATATATTTAAAGGACCTCAAATACATCATATTAGACCATTCACATGATTGTATTGATCCAGAGAACTTGATTCATAAATAATACAAGAACTCAAATCCATCTGAGCCACAAACTAGGGTTTTGATGAAAAGTCAACCATACCTTTGACTTTTGAACAAGACATGATCTCCAACCTTGGAATATGATTCAAGAAACTTAAATATACCCTTTAATTCTATTCACAAGCTTAAACTCACCTTGGGGTATTCATTCATCCAAAACCAAGAATTAGGGTTTCTCTGCACAATATTCATTTGATACACAAAGTCAAAGTTTGACTTTTTGAGCAAAAATGTTCATCATAAGCCATTATACAAGGAAACATGATCCATTTTTGTATTTGAACAAGGATTTATCAAGAAATCAAGGTTTCTTGAAAAAGGGGCAAAGTTGAAGAAATTGAAATTTTCACTAAGTTATGGAAAAAACATGATTTTTACCTAACTTTACAAGGCCATAACTTATGATTCAAGACAACATTTTTTGCACTCCAAAGCTAAAATGATAGATCTCATCATATAAAGCAAGATTTATGCGATGAATCATCCACAAAAAATGCATAGATTTTGAGTTACAAGGCCATGAAGTTAGGGTTTCATGATGTTTTGAACTTCAACACTTAGTGAAAATTATGCCATGTTTTCAACATGAAACATCAATTTTCAAGGACATTTTTCGTTATGATCCAAGATGAATCAATTCCAATTGTGTACATCAAAGTTTAAGTACATCATATGAACTTTCCAAAGAGCCCAAGAGTATGAGATAACTCCACTTGAGCAAAGGGTTATGGAGGTCTCAACATACCATGCTGCAATTGTTTTACAAAAATAGTTTTGGATAATAAATTGCCATACACGATTCTTTTGTCAAGTGTAATGATCAATGCAACACTTATTTAATACATAATAGAAGGAATCATAACAAACCTGCAAAATTAGGTCAAAGGGTCAAGAGTTATCTCAAATTGAATTAATGAATTTTGTCACATTATGTCTTGAATTTAAAGGAATTTATGTGCAATAGTGCACATTCAAAAAAGGTACTCCTTTCACTCAAGATGCTCACATAAACAAAAATTAAAACATCTGAGGAATGTGGAATGAGTCAAAAGATAAGCTAGCCATGTGGAGAGCTATGTTGCCTTGTGTGAGGGGCAGTGATTCATCTTACCAAAACCTTTGAATCCAAGCCAATCTTTGAGCCAACACTAATCCTCCAAGACAAATACATTCTCCTATAAATAGAAGGCATTTCTGACCATTCTAAACACACCAAAACAACACAACACTTGTTTTATCTCCTTTCTTGCTTTTGCTCTAAGTTTTCAAATTTTCAAAAAACGAGAATCGTGTTTTCAAAACCAGAGCTTCTTGACTCAAACCAATTATTCAAACACCTCACATACATCATATATGAATGATCCAAACACGTAAACAACTTTTGTAACATCAAAATCATCAAGTCATACCCCATTTTCTCAAGATACATCATAAGCTGCACTTGGATTCAAGCTCGTCAATCCAGACAGTTTGAATCCATTCCAAGCACGTCAATAAATTCCTTGAGGTCTAGGAAGTTTTCCAGGTAATCATTTCACATCTTTAACACCTACAACTGGGATTTGATTTTCTCTTACATAGGTAAGCCTGAACTTCCCAAACTCCATGAAACATGCATCATTTTTTATATTTTAAGTTACCAACATGTTTATGCACATATATAAAATGTTTTCCCTCAATCAATTGCTATGTATCAATCTCGTATAGGGTTTCATAGTGTTCTTGTAAAAATTAGGGTTCATCTGTTCATCACTTGATAACTCACTCCACACTTAAAAGAAATGAAATAAATTGGTACCATCGTGTTCCTTTGCTAAAAAATGAGCAACTTTCATGTTTACATCTTTTAAAATTATTATGAATTGAGAGAAATATGAGAGGTTTTGCAAATCTGATGATGGTGGTACGCGCGAGGAAGGAAAAGATGGCCTTGGCGCTATAATTCAAATTTTCAAAATTTTAAACATTTTAATATTTTCATATTATTTTCAAAAATTATTTTCTACATCCAATTTAAATTATTTTCAGATGAATTTTTGCAAAAATATCATCCACATATTTAAATAATTTATTCACCAAAAAAATAAAAAAAATATTTTATATTTGATATATTTTTTTATATATTTAATATATTATTTTCAATTGTTTGAAAAATAATTTCAAATATTGATTTTTTCTATTAAATTAAGTATTTTTAATCCCAATATTTTCACACATGTCATTTGAATACCTTATCATTTTATTCCACAAAAAATCACAAAAATATTTTGTATTTGATATATTTTTAATATATTTAATATATTATTTTAAATTGTTTTATATATTTTAAAATAATTTATTTTCTTGATTTTTCTTATACCAAAATGATTTTAAATATTCGTGTGGATAAAATACCTTTTTCACAAACCTTAATCATTGTTTATAACATAAATAATGGATTTATTTGATAAATTATATATTTCTTTATTGATTTTTCTTTGAAAAATATCTTAAAAAATGAAATTAGGGTTTTACTTTGATTCTATTTTTCAAACTTCATTTCAATAATACACTTGGGCCTCTATTAGAGTGTAAGACCTCACCCTCTTTGTAAATAAACCATTCATGGGCCTCTGCTACAGTATAAGTCTCATTGTGTTTTTCAAACTCACGGTACGATCGATGTTTTCACATCACATCATTTGGATCTCTAATAGAGTGTAAGTTTCATCTCTTTATACATAAATAAACCTTTTTAAGGGTCTTTACTATACTATAAATCTCTCCTCTCAGTTTTCAAAATCACTGTGCTTTCAAATTATCAAAATCTTGGGCCTCTGCTATAAGTGTAAGTCTCAACCTTTTTTCTTTCAAAATCATCCTCTGTTCTTTTCAAAGTAAGATAATCATCTTGGGCCTCTGCTAGGAGTGTAAGTCCTATTCCTCTTTTTATTTTCAAAATCTCCTTCATATTTTTAAAACTTCAATCTTTCAAAACTTTCAAATTCAATCTAAACCTAACATCAGTTTTCTCAATCATCTGGGCCTCTCCATGAGTATAAGACCCAACACCTTTTGTAAATATTTTAGCCTTATTCATCCTGGGCTTTGTACAAGATATAAACAATCATCTGGGCCTCTCCTTGAGTATCAGACCTAACACCTTTTGTAAATCTTTTAGCCTCATTCATCTTGGGCTTTGTAGATGATACAAACAATCATTTGGGCCTCTCCTTGAGTATAAGACCCAACACTTTTGTAAATCTTTTAGCCTCATTCATCTTGGGCTTTATACAGGATACAGATCATATGGGCCTCTATCTAGAGTGTGTGATTAGTGGTTTTTATACGTTATTTTACCGATAGATTGAGTTAATCTTCTAATATGTTTAGTTGCATTTTATTTGCTTTTATCACACTTTATGCGTTGGTTTGGTATTTCCATTGTTTTTAGGTTCAGGTAAGCAAACAAAAAGAATCAGAGCAAAAAAGTGGACAATAAAGTATGTTCGAGAGTGAAATTGGAAAGCTACAGAAGGCCTGACACGACCACCTGTGTTCCCTGACATGGGCCGTGTCAGGAGGTTATGCATGACCAAGAAAAATGCAAAAAAGAGATTCTAGGGAGCTGACACGGCCGCTCGTGTCAGCTAACACGGTCGTGTCAGCATGCCTGGAACAGAAAGGGAGATTCCAAGGGGATGACACGGCCGCCCGTGTCATCTGACACGGTTGTGTCAGCATGCCTGGAACAAAAAAAAGTTGATTCCAGATAGACAGGGAGCCAACACGACGCCCGTGTCGGCTGATTCACTTTATCTTCCAATTTTCTGATTTTTTGGGCCTTTGTGATCCCTATGGGTATTTTGGGTATTTTCCTATTACTGTGTTAGGCCTGGGAGTATTTAAGACATATTTTGAGAAGGAAAACAAAGCTTTTTAGCCAGAGAAGAATTGCACTATCAGGATTAGAGAGATCAAGGTGATTGGGGAACTGAAGGTTTTTATGAGCGGAAGCCATTGAAGATCCAAGAACCCTCTTATCTTGTAATGTCTAGTTTTTATTTTGTATTTTCTTTGAATATTATGAGTAGTTAAACCCCTAATGCTAGGGGGTGTCCCTAATTTGAATCTGTAATGACTCTGATATTATTATTGCATTGAGATTTCCTTTGTTTTCATAACTGATGTGATCTATAGTTGTTCTTAATGCTTGCCTTGTCAAACCAACAGGGTTTGATTTACGATTAATGATTAGGCTGGACTGCCGTTGTTAATTCTCTGCTTTTGATCATCCTATAGTAGATATCACCTATGACTAGGGATACCATATAGGAACCTAAATAATTCTTGATAATTGATTGTTTAATCTCACTTATAATTCTCTATGGACCTAGGAATTAGGGTAGACGATTAAAGGTTTTCTCACTAAGGACTTAGGAGTAAACATTCTAAAGAATCGGTAATTAAGTAGTTACAATAAGTCGTTGCATGTTAATTCAGAGTTGTTACTGAGACGGATCATATGCCTTTCCTAGCAGGTTACACATATTTGTTTAAACCAATTAGTCAATTTTCCCTTTTCCTTGAAAAATGTTTTTATAATTAAATAAAAACCTTTTTAAAACCCTAGAGTTTTTGTTTAACTAAAATAAAACCAGAACTCTATATCGTCAAGCAGTCCTTGAGATCAACATTTGAGGAAATTCCCTTTATTACTACATTGCCAAAATAATACACTTGCTATTCTTCCGATCAAGTTTTTGGCGCCATTGCTGGGGACTGCTAAAGATCATAGATTATATAGTTTTATTTTAGTTAGAATTTTGTTGCTCCGCAACTAAAATTTATTTATTTTTATTTTATTTAAAAAAAATCATATTATTGTTGCTTCATGAATTCTTCTATATTGTGCGACTAATAAAGTTTTTGAGTTGTGTAGTTATGAATGTTTTTTATACATTGCCTCCTGTATCTCCTGCATGTTGGTCGCCTGATTCGGGAATCACTCTGGAAGAGGCGACCGAAAATTTTAAAGCATATCGAAGGGAGGTAAGAATCCTTATGAATGAATGTAAGGTAGCTAACTTTTATCCAGATAAATTTATTTGACGAGAGTTTAGGTTGGAAGACGAATGTGTGAAAGAAGAAGAGCAAAGCATAACGCCAGATGAAGAAGAAGATGCATTAGAAGAATCTGAGGTAAACAAGAAATATGGGGAAGAAGAAAGCAGGCAACATGAAGATGATCTAGTGCTGGATGAAAATACAGATGTAAAGAATTGTATAGATTTAGACATCCAACAAGAAAATCTTCAAAACAATAGTATCCGTAAGAATTATTTCAACAAGGTGGATGAAAGACAAGAAATTGACAAAGTATTGGATTTCATTTATGCCTTATTCACAAAAGTCCCACTGAAGATGAGGTGGTAGCAACATCATCAATACCTCAAGTTCCTGGGATTGCTACCAAACAAAAGAAAGAAAAAAGATGATGTGTTATTTGTTTCATATACGCCACCTTAACAGAGAGTGATCCGTCGAGCCATACGACATTAAATGAAGTGTTACGTGGGAGGCAACCCACATTTTTAATTATTTTGCATTTTCTTTTTTTTGTTATTTTACTTTGATTGTAGGTAATAAACGAGACCTTACAAGGGCAAATAAGAGTGTTGCATTACACTCTAGCTCCTCAGTAACGACCTCTGTGAGTACATCTTTCCCGCTCATGTTCTAAAACATTGAGGACAATGTTTAGTTCAAGTTTGGGGGAGTTTTACTGTTTTGAGTTTTCATTTTAAGTACCTTTTAATTGTGTTTGGGTTCTGTTGTTTAAAAATCGCTTTGAATTCTCCCCGAATGAAGACCGCAAACAAAATTTCACGTGAATACTATGATGTGTGAGGTAGTCAGGAGAGTATATAGAGTTTGAGAGAAGATGAGTAGAAACTATAATTATTAATAAGAAAACATATGGAAATTTCCAGAATGTATGGAAGGCAGTCTACAACCTGGGAATTGTTTCAAAAGACTCAAATAAGGACTATTAAAAAAAGATTTTGGAGATGGAAGTAGTTGATAAAGAGAGAAGGAGATCTTTGAAGAAGTGATCTAAATGTTTCAAATGATTATTTGATCTTTCAATATTAGAGGAGGAGGCAACAAGGTGAAGAGGAAAAGAATTAGTTAGTTGATTAGAGGAGGAGGCAACAAGGTGAAGAGCAAAAGAATTAGTTAGTTGATTAGCATAGGTAAAACATATATCTTTCTATTCAAGAAACCAAACTCAATTGAGTCGATAGTTCCATTGGAAGGGTAACTTTTATTTTGTGGTGAACATTTATTCTTCCTAATCATTGGCTTTTGTTCTAGATTGAGCCTATGGCTGACTCACCGTCGGGCACGGCCCAACCCGGCATTACGTCAGGGAGGGTCCAACATAAAGGCCTAATCTTGCATAGCCATTGGAAGCCTCGCACCGCACACGCTCTCCATGTGCTCCCATGCGGGAACACATCATTAGCCAACTACCCACATCCAAAAGAGCTGGTCTTCCACTCCTCGGAGTTCGTGGGACAACTGATCCAGGACTAAGACTACACGTGAGTCTTCCCTACCGCCATGTAAGATCCTGGCAGTTATCTGTTTTGGGTCTTACAATCTAGCCCAAAGCAGATGAACGTTGGCTCAGAGCTGGGGGCATGTTATAAACATCCTCCTCCAAAGGAGGGTTAGGTATTTTAACTCATATCCACTTTTCTGTATTTGCTCTTTCTTTGCTTCATTCCTTACTTTAGCATCGGAGTATCTTGCAAGTACACTATATCCTCTTCTCTACCACCAATGAACTTGGAGCTCACGATGTGTTATTGGCTGCTGATCCGCTTTCTGGTCCAGTAAGGTCAACTCTAAAAAGGAAACTTTAGAAGAACATCATCATGCTAAAACAAAAGTTTTATGATGGGTAATGGTGCATTTGTGGGGATTCCAACTCAGTTGCTTGTCTTAAAGAATGGAAATGGTGCTTGAACTCCAATAGAGCTCTGGAAGCGCATAAGTTTTCATAGTTTATCGAGGACTCTAATTTGATTGACGTTCCTCTTAAGGGAAACAGATTCAGTTGGTTTAGTGGTGATGGTAATTCTATGAGCAGGATTGATTGTTTTCTATTGGGAAGAGACATTTAAGATCATTGCCCTATTTTGATAATGACCAACAATCTTGATTGGGGTCCTAAACCTTTCAGAGTTAATGATTTTTGGTTCGATAATAATGATTTCATTTTGTTCGTGGAAAATGAGTGGGACAGCTTAAGGATAACAGGAAGAAGTGATTTTGTTCTAAAGGAATAGCTTAAGCATCTCAAAGGTAATATTAGAAGGTTAACTATGGAAGTCATTGGGAGGTTGAATTTAGAGGTGGAAGAAACAAAGAAGAAATAAATGTAATGGATGGTCTTTTTTCTTATTGTAAGGAGAACCGGGTGGAGGTGGAAGTATGTAGAAGAAGTAAAACTACTAGTATGTTGTGGAAGAACCTAGAAACGAAAGAGATGCTTCTCATTCAGAAATCGAGGATGAATTAGGTTAGATATTAAGACTCCAACAACACATACTTTAATAGTATTTTGAAGGGAAGATCTAGGAGGAATTTCATAGGGTCTGCCACCACTGATACGGGCTTGGTGGATTCAGTAGACGATGTTAAGGAAGAGACCAGGAAGTAATTTTTGAGAAATTCAAAGAACCTGAATCTTACAGTCCTTAACTTAAAGGTATCAAGTTTAAGGTTCTATCCGAAATTGATAACAGCATGCTAGAAACTTGTTTTACTGATTAGAAATTAAGGAAGTTGTCTGGTATTGTGAAGGGTCGAAGATCCCTCAACCAGACAAGTATAATTTTGTGTTTATTAGAAATTGATGATATTTTCTTGAGAAGGATCGTTTGTGAATTCCAATAAATCAAAATTGCACGTTCCTTGAAAGTTGAAACCTTTGTATTCTCCTAATCCGAAGCTTTTTTAACCGACCCCGCAAGCCCTTATGGAGCAATATTAAACATACAAGCAATAACAAACAGAAAAGGAGACTATGGGTCACCTTCCCTTTAGTGATCCTAATGAATGGTCATGATCAGTGACATAACGATTACCTCTTGTGGTGATGAAACCTTTCATTTTGAATCAAAGGAGTGATCGCGAGTGATATATGATGAACAACGCCTCTACTCAGTTCACACAAACAGATTCCTTCAGTCTTAATGCTAGCTGCTACAATTAAAGGCTTTGAGTGAGAGATAGAAGGAAAATACGACTAGGGTTTCACAGTCTGAATTTTTATCAAAGTGTGAATGCTTACGAATAAGGGTTCTATTTATAGAATCACTTGTGTGGGCTACAAGCTAAAGAGCCTACTTAAGTGAATGTACACCCTATCTTATTGTGTACCGTATATCACTTAAGCACGTGGTACCTTACCACATTCTGTATTCAACTTAAAAGCATCATACCTGTCGCTACTGCGAAAATCGGCGCCGGCTGACAGAAGAGTCGCCACCGTGCGTTATTTATCCCAACGGAGGGAAAGGAAACGCTCGAAGTAAACCTCGCAAAAACGGGAAAGGTATGGTCGTCGCAACCAAAACCTGGGTTCGGGAGTCGGTTACGCAAGGGGAAGGTATTAGCACCCCTCACGTCCGTCGTACTCGACGGGATCCACGCTTGCTTGGATTGTCTAAAGGATGAAGAATAATCTATCTACGGCTGATAAGTCTAAACGGAAGGAAACTGACTCGATAGAGCGTCGCACTCTATGCCTACGTATTCTCAAAAGAGAAAGTCAGAGTCAACGTAGTTCGGGAAACTACAGGGAATTGGCTCGCCAAGACTTCGCGTCTTGTGCCTACGTACTTCCACACAGCATGGAAGATCAGAGCTTACGTAGTTCAGGCTAACTATGGCTAGACTGGGTGTTCTCACACAGTAGTGAGATATTAATCTGGTTTTAAAGGTACGGGAACCTATGGGAAAAACTACGGTCTGGTCTCAAATGCACTCGGGCAAGAGGAAAGGGAAACAATCAGTCGTCAGCGGGAAAGTCTCGGTCGCACAGCAGCGAGAGAACAAAAGGTTAGTTGTTAGTGTGCTCGCTAGGATATCGCATCCTATGCCTACATATTCTCGTCTGGTACGAGAAATCAGAGCAGCTGTAGTTCGGCTACTTTCGGGACCACAGCTCAAATCTCGTTTTATTAATATTCTGAAAAAAGGTTACAATGATTGAGAACTGAAAAATAATCTCCTAAAAACCCTATCCTATTCATCATGAAAAATCAAATGGAAAATAGTCCCCTAACAAGTGGACTTCTAAAAAACTATCTCTAAAAGTTTAAGAAGTCCCCTAACAGATGGACATTTAAAACTATCCCTAAAATAAACTCCATGAAGAAAAAATATACTCTAAAAGAAAATAGAAAAAATCTATACTAATATTTTTTCTTCTTTTTCATATTTCTATTACTTTATTCTTTTCTCAAATATCCTTTTTCAATATTTTTTCATATATTCTTTTATTCTCTCTTTTTTTCATATTCTTTTTCAATATTTTTCATATATTCTTTTATTCTCTCTTTTTTCAATATTCTTTCTCTCATTTTTTTCAATATTCTTTTATTCACATATTTTCTTTTATACATTTTTCTTTATTCTCATGTTTCTATACAAAGCAACAAAACCCATATAAAAGAAAATAGAAAAGAAAATATGAAGGGAGGGGGTGTACAGTTATTACAGGGGAGTATACAAGCCTGCAGAAAAAAACACAAAATAAGGGCCCAGCCCATTAACTACAAAACGAAAAGGGGGTGTGGTAAGAGAGGCAGAGGGTGCAATCAGTAGAAGGGCCCAGAAATGCCATTGGGCTCAGCCCAATCAACCAATCAACAAAAAAAACGGAGGGGCAGGTGGGAACATGGGTGTGTACGGATGAACACCATTGGGCCCGGCCCAGTCCAATCACAGTCTTCCTCTCTCTTCGTTCATCTTCAGACTAATAACCCTAGTTCCTCTTCTCTGCACTGTTCACGGCCGTCACCACCATTCTCTCACCCTCTCAGACTCTCATAGTCTCTGATCTTCCTCTCTCGATCTTTCTGAAGCTCTCTCATCTCAGAGCTTCCCTTCTCCATATTTCGTTCTAACGAACTTCACACCAGGAAAAAGTAAAACCGCAAACAAAACCACAATCTGGAAACGAATCATCTACTCTCCTGACGTCCTCGAAAACGATCTTTGATGACGATTCTTGAAACAGTTTTTTGAAGTTTTCGGAAAAAATGTTGATGGTGGTGAATCTTGGACGAACGAAACTAGAAGGTTGTTTGAAGATCTTTGGAGAATCTTGATGACTAGGATCGGATGAATTTGACGAACATTCTTGGAGTTCGTTCATGGAGGATTAACGAAGGTTGGCTCAATGGATGACGGAGGAGTCTTCAGATCTGAAGGACAAAACTCATGTTCTTCAAGATGATATTTCGAGATCCGAACAATAACTCAAATTCTCCAAGATGAAGTTCCGAGATGTGATGATACACGAAAATGGCAAAGGATCCGAAGGCGTTTGAGTGTTTGAAGGTGGAGACGAAAGTAGATCTGGTTCCATCGTTGTTTGTGGTTGAAGATCCGCAAGATGACGAAGGTTGAAGATCGAAGGTCGTTGATGTTGATATGTTGTTCGTGAAGTTCCATGGTTGATGAGTGTGAAGATCTGTATGAAGATCTTGGTGAAGGCGGATGAACACGGAGGATGATTGGTTGAGATTCTGGAAAGATGAAGGTGTTCTTGATGAACGATGAAGGCTGATGATACTTTCTGGAAATATTGGTGAAGGATGATGAATGATTTCCTGGGAAATCTCGATCGGAGAAGATGAATGCGAGAGGAGCAAGATGAATTTCTGGAGATTTTTTCAGTTTCCGGCGAGGTAGTTGCGGTGGCCGGAGGTAGTTAGGGCTGCCGGAGTTGGGTTGGCGCAGTGGTTGCATGGCCACCGGCCATGCAACCGGTGAGGGTTAGGTGGTGCCAAGTGTGAAGCATGCATGAGAGAGAGAGAGAGTTAGTGTAGTACGCGTGTGTGATTCTGAGAGAGTCTGGAAAATGATGTGTCAGCGTGTGGGTGAATAATGAAAATGAGGTGGCTTCTTCTCATGAGCACGCGTGGCCTGCTTTATAGTGTGACATGTGGCATTTCTGGACTGAGAAATTCTGGGCCTCCAAAAAACACAACTGGGCCCAACGAAAAATTAGTTCAATACCCAAAACTCTGAATTAAAAATGGATTGAACCTAATTAAAAACTAATCAAAGACTTAATGAAAACCTAATTAACTAATTAACTAATGGTTAAGCCTAATTAACTCTAACTAAAATTAAAAACTGCAATTAAATCTTAAATGAAAATTAAACTAATCTAATTAATCCTGATAAACTCTAATAAGACCCTAAACAAAAGATTAAAATCCTAATTAATCTCTATTAAGCCTAAAAACTATTAACTAATAAAGATAAAAACTCTAATCATTTCTATTTAATGAAAATTCACTTAAAAGAAAATCATATTAAAACTCTACTTAATATCTAAAAAAGAATATGATTTATTCTAAAAATCTATTTAACTATTAATATCTATTAAAAAATAGAAGAAAAACTCCATTAATTTCTATTTAAAAACCTATTAAAAAAAACTCTATTAAACTATTATCTACAAAATGACTTAATATCTAAAAAAGAAGTTTATTCTAAAAATCTATTAAAACAATTTATAAATTCTAAAAAGGTTTAAAACTATTAAAAATATTAAAATCTATTTAAATTCTGAAAAATCTATAAAGCCTATTTAAAATCCACAAAAAGGCTATTAAATCCTAAAAAATGCAATCAAAGGCAGATAACCAACATAAAAGAGAGCGCAAGACCAGATCGAAGCAAATAGTAAACCCCGACACCAAGAACCTCCAAAAATCACTGCATAAGCTGAAAACACCCAGGAAGCGCGCGACTTCTCAAAATAAACTCCGATTATCCGAACCGGTATGAGATACCCGAAAAGCGACAGCAGGGCTGTAATCCCGATAAAATCACCCTGATTGAGAAAATGCACTATATGCAGTATGCGAATGCGGATGCGAATGTGAAAATGCGTCGAAGCATAAACCGAAAGTGGCACCGGTTGGTCAAATTTTAGGGTGCAACAGCTGCCCCTATTCAAGCGGCTTGGACCTGAAGGGTTGAAGAGCGTGCAGCCTTCAAACATTCAGAGGTAGAAGACGGTTGAATACCAATAAACCCGAAAATTTGCCAACCGTGAGAATATACTGTAAAACTGCTTGGGGAATAAAATCCAGAAAACCGAGTCCAGTCGCCACGGCAACAAACTGATCAATCATCTGATAAAGAACTCATGATTTTAACGACAGTTACCTGTGTGATACCACAGATAACAAACCCGAGGGTTGCAACAACACCTGATCCTCTCACATCGTCTACTGATGGACAGGAAGAGAAATATACTCACATCGTCTAAAGATAGACGGAAAGACACCCAAAATCCATACTCGCATCGTCCAAGGATAGACGGAAAGACACCCAAAATCCAAGGAAAAAATTCAAAAATCACATCGTCTAAGGATAGACGGAAAGACACGCATCCCGAAGGAAAATTCAATACTCACATCGTCTAAGGATAGACGGAAAGACACCCATCCCGAAGGAAAAAATAAATACTCACATCGTCTAAGGATAGACGGAAAGACACCCGTCCCGAAGGAAAATTCAATACTCACATCGTCTAAGGATAGACGGAAAGACACCCATCCCGAAGGAACAATTTAATACTCACATCGTCTAAGGATAGACGGAAAGACACCCGTCCCGAAGGAAAAATTCAATACTCACATCGTCTAAGGATAGACGGAAAGACACCCATACGCACTTCAACACCATCCCTCAAATTTCAGAATCCTTTCGCCTACGGGAACTGATGGAAAGAACAATATCCTTAAAGGGGCCACATCATCAGTAAGGACCGACGGGAAGAAAATCACCTTCAAAGAGCCATGTCGTCAATAAGAATCGACAATCAGGAAAACCGAACATTCTTCAAAGAGCCTCGACGTCAATAAGGATTGACAGTCAGAAAATCCCTCTTGAAATGTCATCTCATCCAATAAACAGAAAGAAAACCACTATCTGAAAGATCGCTTTGAAACCTCTCAACATCTAAAGATAGCCGGAGAAGACTCGCTGGGGAAACACACCATCCGTATGATCTGGCGATAAGAAACCCGCTGAAACATAACCTGAAACTTCACATCGTCTACTGATAGAGGGAAAGAACACCACTTGCTAGAGAAACCCCATCTTGAAACCCCACTGGAAAATCAACTGAAACTTCACATCGTCTAATGATAGACGGGAAGAAGGCCACTTGCTAGAGAAACCCCATCTTGAAACCCCACTGGAAAATCAACCGAAACTTCACATCGTCTAATGATAGACGGGAAGAAAGCCATGTTCGAACTCAAGACGTCTACTGATAGACGGAGAAATCCACTTATTGGAGGAACACATCGTCAATATGAATTGACGGGAAGAAAAGTCTGTCGATACCAGATGACTGATTGATCAAAGCACAACTGTTGTATGATCTGAAATACGAATAAACTGCTGAATTGTCTTAACACTGCTGCTGGATGAATGCCCCTGAACTGATCACAGAGTAATTCACGTGCCATATGAGGCTGATAGAAAACCTGGCTTATGCTTCGTATGCATATGCATATGTTTGAATTTTCTATGGCGTAATGCTCCATTTAGGATGAAAATGCTACGCATTTTGAAAATGAAATGCAAGTATGATGCAAGTATGATGATATATGCAATATGCTAATGCAGGCTCGGGCTGCTGGAGAAAGTCGGGTACAGAAAACCACTTCAGCAAAATAAATGCTGAAGACGAAGCCAACTCCGCTGGGGATAAATCGGATATCACAGAATTATTCCAGCAAAATAAATGCTGGAAGAGTGAAATCAACTCCGCTGGGGAATGACATATGTGCCAAGTATGATTGGACTTCTCTAGGGATAGCTTACCCGTGCCAATGAAAAATTGGACTTTGCTGGAGAAAATAGACGGAGTCTTCCTGCGTACTGATGAAGATTGGATTTGGAAACTGATGCGCCAACACGGATGGGCCTCACAGTGATCGCCAACATGGATTTGGGCTTTTAGGCTATCTGTGATGGGTCAGGTACAACTGACGCTGGAAAACATTCTGTCTGAATACACAGTTTTCTGGTTGAAGAGTCAAGGGATAGTAACACGACTTCCCAACATTCGTCTCGTACTCGAAAATTGGCTGACTCTGCTCGAATAGCTCTGAATAACTCTGATGATATGGAGAAGAACAATCCCTTCGCTTCTGATATGCCCCAGCCTGCGGTACCTCTGTGGTGATGCTCCTCAAAAGGAAATCTGAAAGTCTGTACCTTGATGGTCTGATATGAAATGCCCCAGCATTCTGAACTTCGGAGAGATACTTCACATCAAATGCTTCTCGAATAAAGAATAGCTTCTGCGCTCTTAAGATGGCCTGCCCCTGACTGCAATGACTTTGCCCCTGATTATCTGATTTAGAGTAGTGCCCCCTGACTACGAGATATTTACCGAATCTCAACCTGATTGCCCCAGGATAACTGGCTTCGAAAGGCTGACCTGACTGGGGATCACTGGATGTAGCTTGCCCTGGCTTGCGGAGCATTCGGGCGTTCTGCATTCTATCCTGGTCACCCTTTCCATTATAGAAAACTTTTCTGCTGTCAAGCGCTTACTCGCAAGTAAAACAAGTTGTTATGCATGAAAGACATATTAATGCAACGCATATGATAGTTTTGACATCCAATATGTTCACTGGGAAAAGGAAAAAAACAGTTTATGGCATATAATGCACAAAACATTTATCAAGAATATCAACATCAGTACCAATATGGTATGAAGAACCATTTTAGGAGTCAGTTTCGACGCAATCTTTACCGAAGTATGCTTTCGAAACAAACCTGCTTCAATTAGGACTTTTGAAGGTTGTAACGTGGTCAGGTTCACGGTTTTGAAGGAAATGATAAAGGCTCAAAGTTTATTTTAACCCACCCATTCTCCTTGATGTTCTCCCATCCTACGTTCAGCTAATTCGACCTTAGCGCTCACCTCTCAGAGGTTGAAAGATAGGAGTGATAGTTCGAGAAACCATGAGTTTATGGAGCGACAGTTACTCACTCTTCGTCTTTGACACTTGAGGTCACACGACTCGTATTTGTCCGAGGATTTTTCTTTTGTCATCCTTTCATCTTTTTTTTTCATATCCCTAACTTT
Source organism: Lathyrus sativus (assembly GCA_963859935.3). Taxonomy (NCBI): domain Eukaryota; kingdom Viridiplantae; phylum Streptophyta; class Magnoliopsida; order Fabales; family Fabaceae; genus Lathyrus; species Lathyrus sativus. The sequence continues at coordinate 430,383,934 of OZ012737.1, forward strand.
TGCCTGGACTGACTCTTTGGAGTTTCTTTTGATTTTTTAAGTCCAGCAGGATGCCCTCATTTTTACCTAAGTCATTTGTTTTGAAGTTTTGACTTAGTGGGCTTTTGATTCTCTTTGCTTTCTCTTTTTCCGAACAAGTCGTGTGACACTGATTGTCTGACTCATTGGGGGATAATGTGACTGTCTCACTCTAGAGGTGTGATTGATCCTCGAACGCACACTCCTTTTGCAACTTGAACGCTCGGCCAAATTAGCTAACACCTACCCTGCCCCAGGTTAAAGATGGAGGGTTTTTCGTTTTCAGAAAGAACTCCTACTACTAGGCTCAAAGGGGTTGGCAAGGGATTATCTTTCTTATATCACCGGTGTTTAGGGATTTGAAACAATGCCTGTACATCATCAGCAGGTTTTATTTCAAAAGCATACAATATCGGAAGTTGCATGTCGTTCATTTTCGTCGTCCTCCTCAGATCCTTCTTAACCAAGCATTGGACATTTGTAAAAACAATTAGCGAACATGAATGGATTTAATCAAAACATGCATATTTATTTCATTATCATCAATTGAATGAAAACAACAAGTTTTACGAACAAGATTGCAATTTAAAAGGAAAGAAACTACAAACGTAAAGAAATAACAAGATAAAACAAAGAAAAATGCCAGCTTTCGAGAACCGGGATTTCACATCTGTCCTGCTGCTGAACCAGCCATCTTCACAATCAGTTATTAGAGGCAACCCGATGTTGTCCTGATCTTCTTTCAGTGACCCAACCAAACTATAGAGCCCCTCCTCCTCATTCAGATGATTTTGGGCCCTTCCTGCCCGAAGTTGATAGCTGCACTATCAAGTAGGTCCTGCACCTTGTGCTTGAAGGCCAGACAATCTTCAATGTTGTGCCCCGGTGCTCCTGAATGGAAATCACAGTGCTCATTGATATCATACCCTGCTGGAGGCGTCCCTGTCAGCGGGGCTAACTTCCTCTTCTCAACCAACTGTAATCGTAGCAACGTCTGAAGAAGTTCGGCATATGGCATCGGAGGCACATTAAATACCCTCACCGGCCTCTGATTTTGAGCTCTTCGCTGATTGGGATGCTGTTGCCTTTGCTGCTATTGAGGTCGTTGCTGTTGTCGCTGGCGCCGGGTTGACTGTTGAACAACCTTCGTAGCAAATACAACATCGGTTTCTTGACTTCCACCGTACTGATTAAGGCACTCCTCATGCTTAGCCATTTTCTTTCTCAGATCTGCCCCAGGAATAGGCAACAGTTGTGGGCATGGAGATTCTGACACCATGGAGTCCAGGATACGTTTCTGACCTACTGCAGCTTTAGAAGCATCCATCATCTTAGCATCAACTGGGATAGGACCAATACGTACAGCTACACCGCTTGGCGTGAATTCAATATCTTGTGAGTCAATCAGGTCTTGAACATTGTGCTTAAAAGCCTGACAACTCTCGATGTCGTGTCCGAGTGCCCCAGAATGAAATTCACATTGCTTACTGGTATCGTATCCATAAGGCGGTATCGTTCCCTTGGGTGGTTCCATTGTTCTCTTTTCAACCATTTTAAACCTCAATAAAGTCTGAAAGAGATCAGCATACGTTGAAGGTGGCGCCTCAAATACCCTCTTTGGCCTCCCCTCCTGAATCCTTCGTTGAGCCGGATGTATCCTTTGTTGTTGTTGTTGATGTATGTCAACACGTTCGTTAAGCTCATGTTCCCCAGGAACAGGTGGCACGAGCTCCTTCAATGCGGCTTCAAATAGTTGATCATCCTCTTTCCTAAGCACATTCTTGACTACTTCCATGATCAAGCTCATTTGGGTCTTCAGCTGACTATTTTCCTCTTTGAGGATCTTCTGCTCCAGACGCATCTCTTGCATGTCTCTCATCATCTGCCCCAGCTGGCTTCGGACTTCAATCAATTCAACCTGATTTTGTTCCATATCTCTGAAGGAACTCCTGCAACAAACTGGACGATGAGGAAATAAGACCCACGGTTCTGATGTACCTGTTAAATGATAATGCAATGCAGAAAGCAAACACATATTCAGGACAAGACAAAGAGAAACTCAAGCTATAAGCACCCAGGCGAACACCTCCCACACATGTACAACCAACAAAAGCAACACATAAGCACAAATGAGTACGAATACAATGACCCCAGCCAACAATCCTGGTGATGGTCAGCAACAATAATGCACAAAAGCTAAACGGGTTAGGCAGAGAAAACAGATGCGACACCCGACACAGAAACCTCTAGAAACTTCTCCCATATTCAACTGAACTCTCCGTTTGACATTCTTCAGAACATACACTTCCCGTGGAGTCTTCCATGACATTAACTGACGAACCCACACAACTGGATGACGGAGAATCATTAATCTGAATAAAACCCTGGGGCGCGATGAAAATCCGGTTAGAGTCTAACAGATCCTGAACCTGGCTTCTAAGCACCTTACAATCATCTGTTGAATGTCCTTGTGCCCCAACATGGTACTCACAGCGGGCGCTGGCATCAAAACCTGGAGGATATGGTGGAATCATTGGATTAGTCTCTTTCGGCACTATCAATCCACTTCTGACCAGATCTGGTAACAACTGACTGTACGACACCGGTAGCTGAGTAAACTGCCTTTCAGGTTTCCTTGGTCTTCGTTGGGCGTGCTGACGCGATCGACGACAGGATGACCTTTGACTTGAAGTGTCTGAAAACCGATCCTGAGATGCTAGAGATTCTGAGACGACGTCATTTCCTTCTTCCCACTCTTCTTGAGAACTGACAACTGACTCATTCTTATCAACTGGGATATAAGGAGCATCTCGAAGCTTTCCACTCTTGAGTCCTCTCTCGACAAGCTCCCCCATTCTCATCAGGCCCACAAAGCTTGTACAACCGAACAATTTGTCATAATAATGGCCTTTCAGAGTACCCAAGAAGAGGTCAACCATTTCTCTTTCCTGAAGCGGTGGTTGAACACTAGCAGCCAATTCTTTCCATCTTCGCACATACCCTCTGAATGATTCATTCTCCGCCCGAGATAATTCTTGCAGACATACGAGGCTAGGAGCCATATCCAGGTTGTAATCGTATTGCTTCACGAAGGCATTGGCTAAATCTGACCATGATTTGATGCTATCACTCTTCAACTGCATATACCAATCCAAAGATGCTCCAATCAAACTATCTTGGAAATAGTGAATCATGAGCTTGTCATTGGTGACATGTGAAGTCATTCTTTTCCAGAACATAATCAAATGTAACTTCGGACAACTATCCCCTTTGTACTTCTCAAAATTAGGCGTCTTGAACTTCGGAGGCAACACAAGGCCTGACACTAAACACATGCTCGCATCACTCAGGTCAAGAGCATTCTTATTCATCAAGGCATCAATCTGATCTTCCAACAGTTGAAGTCTTCTCGTATACTCAACAGTCCTTGGGTTCTGAACATTAACCTGTGGAACAGTTCTTGGAGGTGGAACAATCCATGGAGAAGGAACAATCCTCGGAGAACCTGGCGTAGAGAAAGTGAAACTGTGATATTCTGTGCCATGGAAAGAAGGTATACCTCTGGTAGGGGTTTGCACAGGATGAGCTACATTGTTCCCCGGAGTTCTCTGGATGTTAGCTTCTTCTCTATTCATAGCTGTTATGGTTTCCATGAGCTGACTCGGCTGATTCTTCAACAATTCAAACTCCGGGTACTCACCTTCAGGAAACAAAGGCTGGATCAGAACTCTGGCTAACTGGAGAAATGCTATGCAATATGATGCAAAGATGCTTATGCAAATGCAATGCAATGCAGCAAACACGGGATCACAGCCCCCATAACACGCTCTGAATGCTGCTGCACAGCTGACGGAGTACGTTCTCTCTAAAAGAGAACGCCAAGATAGCGGGTAGGCTGGAAGTCAAGTTTCTCGCAAAAAAACCCCCACTCACGGGTATGGACCTAAGGTACGGCATCCTATGCGGTCATCAACGTCACAGACTTTCATAAGGAATGATACGATTCCCAGAAGGAGTGGCACCGTCATCTCATGAAGAGGCCTCACTTAGCTGACTTCCAATTGATCGGTCCCCAGAGTCGACAAGCCTCACGTCTGGACCCCCCTCAGATCCTCAGGATCAGAAAGAAGCACCTCGGAGAGAACCTCGTCTGAGCGTGAATTTCGTGGGGAACTCGTGTCTGCTCAACAAACAGGTTCGCCCACTAATCTCCACAACTACGTCTAAATGCATACTCAAGCAGCCCAGGTCCGGCTATCACTCAAAGTATCACCCTCCCCAGCACAACAGCAACAGATAATAGCAATGAAAGAATAAACACCCAAAAGACAAGCAAACAAGCACTAGGATTGACTCTCTTAGGGGACGTTGGATCCCACATGCATGGGGAACTATCGCAGTCCCCAGCAGAGTCGCCAGTTGTCGCTACTGCGAAAATCGGCGCCGGCTGACAGAAGTAAACCTCGCAAAAATGGGAAAGGTATGGTCGTCGCAACCAAAACCTGGGTTCGGGAGTCGGTTACGCAAGGGGAAGGTACTATCACCCCTCACGTCCGTCGTACTCGACGGGATCCACGCTTGCTTGGGTTGTCTAAAGGATGAAGAATAATCTATCTACGGCTGATAAGTCTAAACGGAAGGAAACTGACTCGATAGAGCGTCGCACTCTATGCCTACGTATTTTCAAGAGAGAAAGTCAGAGTCAACGTAGTTCGGGAAACTACAGGGAATTGGCTCGCCAAGACTTCGTGTCTTGTGCCTACGTACTTCCACACAGCATGGAAGATCAGAGCTTACGTAGTTCAGGCTAACTACGGCTAGACTGGGTGTTCTCACACAAGAGTGAGATATTAATCTGGTTTTAAAGGTACGGGAACCTATGGGAAAAACTACGGTCTGGTCTCAAATGCACTCGGGCAAGAGGAAAGGGAAACAATCAGTCGTCAGCGGGAAAGTCTCGGTCGCACAGCAGCGAGAGAACAAAAGGTTAGTTGTTAGTGTGCTCGCTAGGATATCGCATCCTATGCCTACATATTCTCGTCTGGTACGAGAAATCAGAGCAGCTGTAGTTCGGCTACTTTCGGGACCACAGCTCAAATCTCGTTTTATTAATATTCTGAAAAAAGGTTACAATGATTGAGAACTGAAAAATAATCTCCTAAAAACCCTATCCTATTCATCATGAAAAATCAAATGGAAAATAGTCCCCTAACAAGTGGACTTCTAAAAAACTATCTCTAAAAGTGTAAAAAGTCCCCTAACAGATGGACATTTAAAACTATCCCTAAAATAAACTCCATAATGAAAAAATATACTCTAAAAGAAAATAGAAAAAATCTATACTAATATTTTTTCTTCTTTTTCATATTTCTATTACTTTATTCTTTTCTCAAATATCCTTTTTCAATATTTTTTCATATATTCTTTTATTCTCTCTTTTTTCCATATTCTTTTTCCATATTTTTCATATATTCTTTTATTCTCTCTTTTTTCAATATTCTTTCTCTCATTTTTTTCAATATTCTTTTATTCACATATTTTCTTTTATACATTTTTCTTTATTCTCATGTTTCTATACAAAGCAACAAAACCCATATAAAAGAAAATAGAAAAGAAAATATGAAGGGAGGGGGGTGTACAGTTATTACAGGGGAGTATACAAGCCTGCAGAAAAAAACACAAAATAAGGGCCCAGCCCATTAACTACAAAACGAAAAGGGGGTGTGGTAAGAGAGGCAGAGGGTGCAATCAGTAGAAGGGCCCAGAAATTCCATTGGGCTCAGCCCAATCAACCAATCAACAAAAAAAACGGAGGGGCAGGTGGGAACAGGGGTGTGTACGGATGAACACCATTGGGCCCGGGCCAGTCCAATCACAGTCTTCCTCTCTCTTCGTTCATCTTCAGACTAATAACTCTAGTTCCTCTTCTCTGCACTATTCACGACCGTCACCACCATTCTCTCACCCTCTCAGACTCTCATAGTCTCTGATCTTCCTCTCTCGATCTTTCTGAAGCTCTCTCATCTCAGAGCTTCCCTTCTCCATATTTCGTTCTAACGAACTTCACACCAGGAAAAAGTAAAACCGAAAACAAAACCACAATCTGGAAACGAATCATCTACTCTCCTGACGTCCTCGAAAACGATCTTTGATGATGATTCTTGAAACAGTTTTTTGAAGTTTTCTGAAAAAATGTTGATGGTGGTGAATCTTGGACGAACGAAACTAGAAGGTTGTTTGAAGATCTTTGGAGAATCTTGATGACTAGGATCGGATGAATTTGACGAACATTCTTGGAGTTCGTTCATGGAGGATTAACGAAGGTTGGCTCAATGGATGACGGAGGAGTCTTCAGATCTGAAGGACAAAACTCATGTTCTTCAAGATGATATTTCGAGATCCGAACAATAACTCAAATTCTCCAAGATGAAGTTCCGAGATGTGATGATACACGAAAATGGCAAAGGATCCGAAGGCGTTTGAGTGTTTGAAGGTGGAGACGAAAGTAGATCTGGTTCCATCGTTGTTTGTGGTTGAAGATCCGCAAGATGACGAAGGTTGAAGATCGAAGGTCGTTGATGTTGATATGTTGTTCGCGAAGTTCCATGGTTGATGAGTGCGAAGATCTGTATGAAGATCTTGGTGAAGGCGGATGAACACGGAGGAGGATTGGTTGAGATTCTGGAAAGATGAAGGTGTTCTTAATGAACGATGAAGGTTGATGATACTTTCTGGAAATATTGGTGAAGGATGATGAATGATTTCCTGGGAAATCTCAATCGGAGAAGACGAATGCGAGAGGAGCAAGATGAATTTCTGGAGATTTTTTCAGTTTCCGGCGAGGTAGTTGCGGTGGCCGGAGGTAGTTAGGGCTGCCGGAGTTGGGTTGGCGCGGTGGTTGCATGGCCGCCGGCCATGCAACCGGTGAGGGTTAGGTGGTGCCAAGTGTGAAGCATGCGTGAGAGAGAGAGAGTTAGTGTAGTACGCGTGTGTGATTCTGAGAGAGTCTGGAAAATGATGTGTCAGCGTGTGGGTGAATAATGAAAATGAGGTGGCTTCTTCTCATGAGCACGCGTGGCCTGCTTTATAGTGTGACATGTGGCATTTCTGGACTGAGAAATTCTGGACCTCCAAAAAACACAACTGGGCCCAACGAAAAATTAGTTCAATACCCAAAACTCTGAATTAAAAATGGATTGAACCTAATTAAAAACTAATCAAAGACTTAATGAAAACCTAATTAACTAATTAACTAATGGTTAAGCCTAATTAACTCTAACTAAAATTAAAAACTGCAATTAAATCTTAAATGAAAATTAAACTAATCTAATTAATCCTGATAAACTCTAATAAGACCCTAAACAAAAGATTAAAATCCTAATTAATCTCTATTAAGCCTAAAAACTATTAACTAATAAAGATAAAAACTCTAATCATTTCTATTTAATGAAAACTCACTTAAAAGAAAATCATATTAAAACTCTACTTAATATCTAAAAAAGAATATGATTTATTCTAAAAATCTATTTAACTATTAATATCTATTAAAAAATAGAAGAAAAACTCCATTAATTTCTATTTAAAAACCTATTAAAAAAAACTCTATTAAACTATTATCTACAAAATGACTTAATATCTAAAAAAGAAGTTTATTCTAAAAATCTATTAAAACAATTTATAAATTCTAAAAAGGTTTAAAACTATTAAAAATATTAAAATCTATTTAAATTCTGAAAAATCTATAAAGCCTATTTAAAATCCACAAAAAGGCTATTAAATCCTAAAAAATGCAATCAAAGGCAGATAACCAACATAAAAGAGAGCACAAGACCAGATCGAAGTAAATAGTAAACCCCGACACCAAGAACCTCCAAAAATCACTGCATAAGCTGAAAACACCCAGGAAGCGCGCGACTTCTCAAAATAAACTCCGATTATCCGAACCGGCCTGAGATACCCGAAAAGCGACAGCAGGGCTGTAATCCCGATAAAATCACCCTGATTGAGAAAATGCACTATATGCAGTATGCGAATGCGGATGCGAATGCGAAAATGCGTCGAAGCATAAACCGAAAGTGGCACCGGTTGGTCAAATTTTAGGGTGCAACAATACCCTACGGTGTTCTACATTTAATTAAGTGTATTGTACCTTACAATGTTCCTTATTTACTCTACCACTTATCAATCTGTTCTTATGTGTGTGACCCTGTAGATTTTTGCTATGTTGACAATTATATTAAATCACACATTTAACATAATAACAATGAGTTGTATCTAGCAACACATCACTGCTACCCAAGTCACGAAAATATGATATGATCTTATAAAACCTTTATGATCTTATAAAATATGATATTGAACATAAGGCATATACCGTGTCATCCTTGTCCAATTCAATATTGGGTCCTTAGACATTTATCCTGCTATGCAGGATGGGAAAATTCCATCTAGGTCACTCATGTCTCTCATCATGCTTTGTGGAGTACCCATCAATTGTATTTATGGTCATCCAGTTATGGTCAATGTTAGATCAACAGTAAAGTACTCGAATCTACATCTAAGACCCATAGTGGTTTCAGGTCGAAGGGTGGTATACACCACCATCACCATGAGAGTAACGTATTACACTTTGCATAACATTATATGTAGTACTCTCATAGCGGGTCAATCCAGTATAAATATTACTCCTAATGTCCATACCTATGTTAAGACTTGATAACTCTTTATCCCATGATCCATGAAATGTGATCATTAGTCTATCTACATAATAATTTTAATGCTTTAAGGTTATCATACTTCACATTAATGCTCGAATACAGATACTTTAAGAATAATGTCCTTATGTTTAATGGGATCTCATGATTAAGTCAAACTTAATATTTCATTAAATGAACTAGCTATTATAGGGACTTTATTATTCTGGAAAAACAACCATAATAAAGAAATGATTTTTATTAATAATAAGTAATTCGATACAAATTACAAAATTGTTGGCCTCTATGGCTTAAACCAACAATCTCCCACTAGCACTAGAGCCAATTAGGCATACCTCTAATACCCATAGATCTAGTATGTACATCAAGCTTCTGTTGTGCAAGGGGCTTTGTTAGTGGGTCAGCAACATTGTCAAGTGTAGGTACTTTGCATATCTTCACATCTCCCCGATCTACTATCTCTCGAATGAGGTGATAACACCTATATATGTGTTTGGATCGTTGGTGAGATCTAGGCTCCTTAGATTGTGCGATAGCACCATTGTCATCACAATAGAGATCAATGGGAACCACAATGCTAGGGACTATGCCAAGTTCACTAATGAACTTCTTGATCAAAACAATTGCATTTGAGGCAGCAATGTACTCGTCCTTGTTGTAGAATCAACAAATGTTTCTTGCTTTGAACTTTTCCAGCTCACAACGCCACAATTTAAGTAGAACATATAACCAGATTGCAACCTGAAGTCATCCTTATTTGTCTGGAAGCTAGCATTGTTGTATCCAATTACAACAAGATCTTCCTGACCTCTATATACTAAGAATGAGTCCTTAGTCATTCTCAAGTACTTAAGGATATTCTTGACATCTACCCAATGAGCATCACCGATGTCATATTGGTACCTATTGGTTGCACTTAAAGCATACAAGATATCTGGTTGAGTACATAGCATGACATATATGATAGATCCTATTGCAGATGCATATGGAATCTTATTAATGCGGTCCCTTTCTTCCTTGGTTGAAGGGGATTGTGATTTTGATAGACACATCCCATGTTGCATAGGTATGAATCCTTTCTTGGAATCATGCAATTAAAGTGTCTCAGCATTTTGTATATGTATGTACTCTGACTTAGGCCAAGCATTTTTTAAGATCTATCTCTATAGATCGTGATTCCTAATGTATAGGTTGCTTCACCAAGGTTTTTCATAGAAAATCATTTCTCTAACCCAGTTTTCACTTGTTGTAAGGTAAGGACATCGTTTCCAATGAGTAATATGTCATCTACATATAATACCAGGAAGAAGATCATGCCCCCACTAACCTTCATGTAGACACAAGGCTCATCTTCATTATTTATGAATCCATATTGGATTACAGTTTTATCAAAACAAAGATTCTAGCTTCTGGAAGCTTGCTTCAATCCATAGATTGATCGCTGTAACTTGTATATCTTTTGGGATTCTTTTGGTATGTCAAACCCATCAAGTTGTGTCATGTACAAGTCCTCAAGAAGATTCCCATTAAGGAAAGCAGTTTTGACATCCATCTCCCAAATTTCATAATCATGATTTGCAACGATAACAAGTAAAATCCAAACAGATTTAAGCATTGCTACTGATGAAAAGGTTTTATCATAGTCTACCCCATTAATTTGTTTATAGCCTTTAGAAACCAGTCTTTCCTTATAGGTATGTACCTTACTATCCATGCCAGTCTTCTTTTTGAAGAACCACTTTTATCCTATAGGATTAAGTCCTACAAGAGGCTCTGCCAAGGTCCAAACTTGGTTTGTGTACATGGAATCCATTTCAGATTGCATGACTTCTAGCCACTTCTCAGACTCAAGACCATTTATGGCCTTTTGGTAAGTTACATACTCATATTGATCCATGAGTAATACATCACCTTTAGCAGTTACGAGATATCCATATCTCTTGGGTTGGTGACGTATCCTGCTCGACCTATATTGGTCTTGTTCTACTTGAGTAGGTTGCTCTTCCGCAACTACTTGTGATTCCTGCTCTAATTCCTCAATAGGTGTATCAATGCTTTGTGATTATTGAATTTCTTCAAGCTCTACTTTCCTCACAGTTATTCCTTTAGAAATAAAATCCTTTTTCAAGAAAACTCCAATTTCGAGCGACAAACACTTTTCCCTCAGAATGACTGTAAAAGTAATACCCTCTTGTTTCTTTAGGATACCCCACAAATAAGCATTTCTCAAATTTGGGCTCAAGCTTAGTTGAAATTTATCGTTTCGCATAAATTTTACAACCCCAAATCTTTATGTAAGATATATGTGGTTTCTTACCACTTCATATCTGATATGGTGTCTTCTCAATCTTTTTGGGTGAAACATGGTTAAGTGTGTAAGCTAGTGTCAGAAGTGCATGTCCCTAACAGGAGTTTCAAAGATCGGCGTGACTCATCATGGAATGGACTATGTCTAATAAGGTTCAATTTCTTCTTTCAGATACAACATTCTTTTATGGTGTTCTAGGAGGAGTGAGTTGGGATAGAATCTCACACTCTTTTAGATGGTCATTAAACTCTAGACTTAGATATTCACCGCCTCGGTCTAATCAAAGAGTTTTAATATTCTTACTTAGTTGGTTTTGTACTTCATTTTTGAACTCCTTGAACTTTTCAAAGGATTCAGATTTGTGTTTCATTAAATACACATAACCATATCTATTGAAATCATTAGTAAATATGATGAAGTATTGAGAACCTTCTCTGGATGGTATGTTCAGTGGTCCACATACATCAATATGTATGAGGACCAAAAGATCATTAGCCATTTCACCTTTTCTTATGAATGGGGACTTTGTCATCTTTCCAATTAAACAAGATCTAAATGTACCATATGATTCGTAATCAAAAGAGTTCAACTGTTGCGGTGAAAATAGGATATCAAATTATTAATTAATTTGAATCGCAAATCTTTAATTCACAATCGGTCTTTAATTTATCCGAAGGAAAGGTCAAAGAAAGGAAAAACCTAATTTTTGCATCGTAAACAATGCGGGGAGAGATCTAGGTAAGGGGTTGGTTAAGCTTAGGGAAGGTATTAGCACCCTAAACTTCTGTAGTACTCTACAGGAACCTTTTGTTTAAAGTTTACTATTTTGCTTGATTATCTGCTTTAGGGTATATGTGTTAAGGGTTAAAGGTGACAAAAAGACCTAAGGGTTAGTCTTAAGTTTACTCGTCAAGATTCGCATCTTGTGCCTACGTATCCCAGGTAGGGGATGGAATCAGAGTAATCGTAGTTCCCCTCAAAAGGGAGGAAGAGAAACTTCTTGACTGTGGTCAAGGTTTCAATGTGGAATAAGCATTCTTAAGGAAGCGCTTACGTGGAGTGCAGTGACTCCTATTTCTACGTTGTAAAAGAGTTAAATTAGAAAGGGTGAGATAGGTATTCCACGACGGGAAACCTAATATGGAGTACGGCGACTCCTTATCCTAAGGCTAGGGTAAAGGGTAAAATTGTCCACGGCGGGACGCCTAAAAATATGAGTACGGCGACCCGGAGTTTCTAGGTTTGAAAGGTGAAAGAGTCATAGGTAAGGACTTGACGCGGTGGTCAAACGGCTATACCTATTCCTTCGAAAGGATTTAACGGTAAATAATGTAATGAAAAATAATTAAGCGGCATTATTGAAATATGGAAAAATGCAAGAATAACAAAATACAAGCGACAAAATAAAAGCAACGATTACCTCGCATAAATTACAACCATGAAAAATGTAAGAATAATAACCAAATAAAAGCGACGATTGCCTCGCATAAATTACAACCCAAAAAAAAATGAACTGCGAAAAGTACGGGAAATTAGTAAATGTACAACGACATAAAGTTAAACGAAAGCAAATGGGGAAAGGTTACGGATCAAATCCGCAACTAGGCGATAATTTAATTCGAACCTGAAATTGAAATGCTAGACATAATTTTAAAAAAAAGATTTAAGATTAAAGTGTGGGAATTTGTTAGAAATTTATATTTACAAAAATTTAGATTTTTATTAGCAAAAGAACTGGATTAAAAATCTCAATAATGAAAGAAAATGTTAATTTTAAAATTCAACTTTAGCCTCCTTTAAAATGTTAATTTTAAATTGTGAAGTTTTAATTTATGGTATTTAAAAAGATCTACTTTAAAATTTTTTTAAAAAAATGGTTTTGATTCTAAATACAAAAATGGTTCTAATTATTTTTGAGGTTAGTCATTAATATTTAAAAATTTAAATCTTCAATTATAAAAAAAGTTTAATCTTTTAATTAGGAAATTAACTTTTTAAATTAATTCTTTAAATTATGTTTTAAGTTAGTAAAGAAATAAGTATTAACTAGGATTTTAAAAAGAGTTTTAATTTAAAAATGTAATTAGAGTTTACAATTAGCCACTTATTACTTTAACTTAAACAATAAATAAATAAATAAATAAAGCATAGAAATAGAGAAATAAAAGGGGCACGACCAATGCTGAATATTATTAGGGTTTGTGGTTCCCTCTTCTATATTCCTCACCAGCGACGACTCCTTTCCTCCATTGTTGCATGTGTTCTTGAAGCTTTTTCATTTCTTTTGCGTTCTGGCTCGTCTGCCTTCCCTTCTTCTCGCGATCCCTATGGAATGAAAAAGAAAGAAAAAAAGTCGTTAGATTGTTGCCCACCTTCTGCGAAGGTTTGAAGCGGCGACGGTTGATGGTTGGAAAATCGCCGATGATGACAACCATCTGAGGCTTGGTGGGTTTCGCTGCTGTCCGGGCTTTTGACGGTTCTCAGCCGCGGGTTACAGATGGTGATGTTGGTGATTACGGTTTTCTTTTGTTCTATACGGCGGTCATTTTCGATTTGCTCTTCCTCCTTTCTTCTGATTCGAACTAGTGATGTTTTTATTATTTTCTCTGATGATCTTTTGTCTGCCCCTCTTTTCTGATGAACATGCATGCGTTCTTATATTTGATTATATGGGCCTGGGCGATTTTGATTTTTCTGCTGAATTTGTTGCTGATAATTTTGCAATTTTCAGGGAAATTTGTTCTGACGGTTTCGGATCCAGAACTTTGTTGCGTTTTGTTTTGGGCTGGAAACTTGTGATTTCTTGATGGATTGTTGTAATTGTGCGTTCTGCACAGTTGTTTTGTTCTTGTTGCTGCATTGTGGGTTTATCACACTTTGCAGGAAAGTTTGTTTTGGGAACAAAACTTGCATTTTCCATGGACCTGTTGGCTGTTGTTTGATCCGTTTGGCATTCAAAATTTTTCGGGAAAGTGTTTGTGCCTTGTTTGGCAAAAATCATTTTTCTGGAAATAAGTGATTTTTCCAAAATCACTTTTTCTCTCTCCTGGCTTAAATTAGAACAAAAATGTGTCGGATCCGTGTCGGGGTCAGAAAAAATAAGTCGGGAGTTGGCGACGACTTCGTCATTACCCTTCTGACATACCCGATGATGAGCTAGCTGAGGGTATCGGAACCGAAAAAATCATTTTTCACCAACTCTAACCGTTTGAATTATTTTCATATGTTGTTGGTATTTTTGCACGTCCGAGAAATCGAAGATTGAAGATCGGCGCGACGACAAGTTTAGGAAACTAAGTCTTTTTAGAATTTAGGAGTAAAGTTCTAAATTGGAATTTTCTTTTGTAATTGTAATAAACAATATAATTCAAATAAACTTAATTCTTTATTTTTCCAATCAACTTTCTCCGATTAAATTTCCAAATAATTCACCCCCTTAAGCTTAAACGAATAAATTCACTTAATTAAAATGATCCGACTAAACTACTCCAAATAAACTCAAACAACTAAATTCCTTTGATTAAATTTAATCGATTAGACTCCTCCAAATAAATTCGTCTGAATAAGTTTGTCCGATTAAATTTGTCTGATTACATCCACACCAATAAATTCATCTGATTCCATTTACCCGACTAAATTCATCCAGCTAAACTCATCCAAATAAATTCACCTGACTAACTTCATCTGATTAAAACTCGTCCGATTAAATTCAAATGACTAACTTCTCCCGATTAGACTCATCCAAATAAATCAATCTGATTAAATTCCTCCAATGAGATTTATCCGATTAAACTGTGACGTTCCAACTCCGAACTCGACAATTAATTATTTTGCACGATTTAAATCTGATGTAACTGAGTTCAAACAAATTCTCTTACAAATTAATTCGTACCCGATATTAACGGTGAATGTGGTCTTGAACGGATAAGCAGATAAATTCATCTAAACGGCAGAACGAACTGTCTTCCGTATTGAAAATCCAAATTGCATCTCAAATGATTTAACTCGGTAACCTGAACCAGCTCCACTAACAATCATTATCAGACCAACAAATATTCATTGTAAATCCAACACGAACCGAAATTCTACTGTTCCCTTTAAAATCGACTGGTAGGTAGCAGAAAGCAGGCAAACGCGTGTCTGTTAAAATAAATTCTGCAACGCAAATTCTCGTACCGATTTAACTCAAATCCACTGATATCACAACACATTCAGCTCCATATGGTCTCATAATCAAACAAACATTTCTGAAATCCCACTGACGACTAAATCTCTGCTCTTGAATAAAATGTGCTTGTCACGAGAAATATGACGTCACAAACTGCCGTAAAATTCAACCCTTCCTCAATTAGGTCACATGACTCGGAGATGGAAACCATGATCGCTCGAGGAATCCCTGTGGATGACTCAGCTTCATAAATGGTCAGCGGGTTGCAAATTAATGACCATTTTGCCCTTCATAAGCTAAAGAGTGCACAATGTGATTTTTTCTACAAAACCAACAGACTCAGCAAATTGGTTAGCGGTTAGTTTACAATGCAATGCAAAATGAGATGAAAAACAAAATGAACCGACTAATCTAAGGGTAAAATTTGGGGTATTAAACTAACAATTTATCTTTATGAAGTTTGGAGATGCGCCTCTCATTTATATGGCCTAAGAGACAATGCCAAAGGTAATTTGGATTTAACTCGTTAGGTTTCATTCTTTTAGTATTAATGTTATAAATTGGCATTTCAAGATCAAGGACATAAAATCCATTGTTCATTTGTGCAATAGCATAAACTATATCATTCAAATAAGTGGAGCAATAGTTGTTCTTTATTATAAATGTAAAACTAAACTTGTCAAAACAAGAAACGAAAATAATATTCCTGCTAATTGTAGGAACATAATAACAGTTCTCTAACTGAATTATTAAATCACTAGGTAAAGTCAATACATAATTCTACAGCTAAAGAAGCAACCTTTGCTCCATTTCCAACTTGTAGGTCAACTTCACCTTTTGCCAAATGTCTACTCCTTTTTAGCCCTTGCACATTAGTACAAATATGATTACCACATCCAGTATCCAATACCCGTGAGGCAGAAGTAGATAAATTTATTTCTATAACAAAAATACTTGAAGTCAAAGTCTGCACTCCATTCTTCTTATCTTTCAGGTACTTTGGGTAGTTTCTCTTCTAGTGTTCAGTCTTACCGCAATAGAAGTAAGTGCCCTCCTTTGCCATACCTCCTTTGAGCTTCAAAGCATGAGAAATAGGTTTGGATCTGAAAACTTCCTTGCCCTTCCCTTTACCACCCTACTTGGTGGGCCTTTTGTTCTGCTTCTTTACATTACTGACCATCAAAATGGACTTCCCTTTTGACTTCAGATTCTGCTCCGCAGTTCTTAATAAGCTTCGCAGCTCGGGAATACTTTTGTCTATATCATTCATGTTGAAATTCAAGACAAATTGACTGAAGCTCTCCGACAACGATTGCATGATAAAATCAGCGCAAGCTCCTTTTTGAGGGGAAAACCCAATCTTTCAAGGTTCTCCACATACCCAATCATCTTGAGTACATGAGGACCTACTGCGGCTCCCTCATCTAGCTTGCCTTGAAAAGCGGCTTTTGAAACTTAAAATATCTCATGCTTTGCCTACTCTTGATAGAGCATCTTCAGGTGTTCGATCATATCAAATGCTGCCATGTTTCCATGTTGCTTTTGCAATTCAGAGTCCATGGTAGCCAGCATGAGGCAAGCAGTTTCATTGGCATCATTGACATGCTTCTTATAAGCATCTCTTTCATCCTTAGGAGAAGAACTAAGAGGCTCATCTTTAGGAACATGTGTCTCTAGGACATATAACTTTTTATCATGTTTGAGGACAATCCTCAGGTTTCAGTGTCAATCCAAAAAATTTGTCCCAGACAATTGTTTCTTATCAATGATTGATCGCAAATTTTTTTAGAGGTGTTTGATGCATGGTAATCTACATGGAAAAATATGAAATTATAAGTGTCAATAAAAACAACATATTCAATTACGCCTTTAATTAAATATGCTCCATCTATTTTACTTAAACCAAATGACCCTCATCATTTGATTCGAAAAATCCCGTTGGAAGATTTTCTAGTGGATCAAGATCCATATTTCACTTTGATTTAAGTCAGCATTATGCTAATTACACAAAACTCGAGTATTTAGGTAGGAACTCCTTGCAATTATATCTAATACAATTCTTGAATATTTTTAGTTGGATGAATAACTCCTTATTCTAATCCATCATATAGATCATTCCCAACTCTTGCTTCTAAACTTATATAATCTTATTATAATTTTTTTAGTTAGGTTTGACCCATTGTTTTATAAATTGAATATTATATTTATCCCATTGCGCCTTACCAATATAGAACATGCATCTCATGTTAGGCGAAACCTACATTATTCGATACCAATCTTGACAAGTTCTAAAACATGGAAAGCATAAACTTAATATTCAATTTTGAGGGAATTTTTCAATTAGTTTGATCTCACCGGCTTATTTATCATTTAAATTGTCTCTCACATGCATTAAAATGCATTAACATGCATCAATATACATACAAAATGAAACAGTTATAGCCCCTAGCGCAATTATTCTCCCAAGCCAATGAGAGAACCTAAGCTAAACTTAATAACGATCTACAGTTGTCCAAGAAAGATCTCCAAGGGTATCCTCCTTTGATCTTGTATTCTTCTATTTCTTCATAACATTACATTACATCAACGAATACTCGTTTTACATACAAGGGAGTGAGATGAGAAAATAAGTTATATTAAGAGATTAAAAGAGAGGCAGGACATGCATATTGTATTTTAAAATCCCAAAACAAAATAAAGGAAAACTAAGGCCATAACTGATCACCACAAGAGAACTGCCATCCAAGGCCAGACAAACAACTCATCTTCAGTAGTAACATTCACATTAAGTGACTTATCTTTAGCAACATTTACATTAATTTGAAGGTGTTGTTTTAATTCACGAGTATGTTCTGATTTTGGGTACATCATGTTGGAATTTTGTGATTGATGGAAAAATATAACAACACTAGAATAAATAAATTTGAAGGTGTTGATGAAGGTGTTAAATATGAACACAACCATTGTGCCAGTTCAGTGGTAGAGGCGTGGCATCTATAACCAAAGGTCATGAGTTCAAGCATTCAACACTATAATTATAGTTCCCCATCGTGGACGATGCATATCTCATCTTGGCACGATTCCGCGTGTGGCCTGACGTGTTTTTTTAACTCTATATAGGGATTTTCACACACTTTTTTGGGATCTTCTTCTAGCAACTTAATTCTGACGACAGAGAAATATTATGGAGCTCTGGAGCAAAGATTTTCCCCATCAAAAGACGAATTCTATCCAGAAATCCGTGTATATTTATCTTATTTATATTGTTATGAATTATCTAATTAAGAGTAGCTAATTTTCTTAGGTTAGATTTTGTTGAGATGAACCGGAATGGATTTTTTGGGACCATATGTTACAGGTCTTTGTACAATTTACTCTTTTTATTGAATTAGTTTTCTGTTCAGTTAATATTTGTGTTTTATGCTTTATATGTGCTTAAGAATGTCCATATATCGATTCAGATTCATGTTCAATACTAACTCTAAATGTATGAATTGGGGCTAAGGTCAAAATTAATTATTCAACATGATAATTGAGTTAGATATAGGGAGTTGTAAGGTTGTGACTTAGGGTTTAATGAACAAACGTTGCCTATTTTAACTATCAAATTGGCCTAAGAGATTAGAGAATTGTAGGTTAGAATAGTGAGTTATACACCAAGAGTTTGAGTATATCAACTTAGTTAAACTGTCGTGATAACTGAAATAATCATCATATGGGTAGATAAACGCTAGCATCAATAGTAATATAAAGGGGATTCAAGATGAAACTTAATCGCCTTTCACATTATGATAACCTTTCTATTTACTTTTCACATTCAAACTCAAAAACCCCCCTTAGTTTTAATTTGCACAATCGTACAAGTTGTTAAATTTCAATTCTTGTGGAGACGGTTTTTTTTAATTATTACTTTGACACTATTGGTACACTTGCCGATTTGCCAACACTTCTCAAAATCTTTTCCTCCTTTGCAAGATGTTGGAATCCGTTATTGAATTGCAACAAAAAATTGATCCACCTTTGAAACCTAAACGTTCGTCATCATCATGCTTTGAAATCGAGAGAATTACAATCGATTGAATAGATTTTTTCAATAATCTTAAAGAAGAAAAATAAAACGGCTCGAAGAGATTATGATAAAAAAAGAGTTCATAAGTGAAAACTAGACACATAGAGGATACAACATTTTAAACAAAAAATATCAAGGTTTGGACACGTCAATAAGAAAACAAGACTTTAGTTATAAAATGTTGATAGAATTAAGTTGTTCAGGTTAGACTAAAATATTTCAATAATATAGTTGACAAAGTCAAAATCTATGTTAAGCTACAATAACAAGGAAATATTATACATAAAAAATATTATTATAATAACATATGAAAAATCACAAATTTCACTGAAAATAGAATAATGGATACATACTGACATTTTATCAACAGAAACAAATTGAGTGATGTACAATGTAGTCTTAATTAAGGGTGTGCATGAATAATCATTTAATATGAATCAATTCGTTTTTATGGTTATGATTTATAAACCAATCATTTTTATGGTTATGGTTTATAAACCAAACCACTTGTTTCAAACCGGTTTAGAACCGGTTCTAAATGGATTTTGATTTTAATTCAAATTATTTAGTTAAATTTAAATTTAATTTTCTTTAAATTATATCAATTTTTAAATTTAAATACTTAAGTTTTAATATTTTTTTTGAAAAAAAATATTTTAAAAAACAATTAAAAAAAAACTCTAAAAATAAACAATATTTAAAAAATTAAAAATAAAAATAAAAATAAAAAATTCTAAAATAAAAAATTTCAGCAAATTATATAGACTTAAAATAGTGACTAATATGTTATAATACATATATTTGTATATTTAAAAACCTCTATCTATTAGTGGAGAAATCTACAATATTTATGATAATTTTTTCATAAAGCTTTAATGATCTTCGAGATTTATAAATGAAAACTAGAGACAAATCCAACAAATCACGTGTTGGTATATTTTTTTGCACATAATTAACACCTGAAAGTTCATATAATTAACTGTTAAAAGTCGATATAATTTGTGAAGTATTAGTACACCATTTTAAGTAATTAGAGAATTCGCAAACATTTTTTTTTTCATTTTGAAATACAAAATTCTAAACTTTTTATAAAATATTTTTGTTTTATGAAATTCAAGAAAATTAACATTAAAATAGTTTAAAATATAAAATTAGTTTATAACGTATATATGATGAAACATGAAAAGAGACAAAAACATATCAATTTAACAAATAATGAAATTTGGATATCCAATAACTAAACCAATGAAAACCGGTTTATATTTCGATAACAAAATGGATAATCAAATTTATATTTTAACGTTTGGTTTGAATTTTTAAAAATGAAACAATTTAAATATAAATTTAGTTAATAATAACCGGTTTTTTTGCATATCCCTAGTCTTACCAGACTTATAAATATGAATTCTCTATATTTCTCTTAACTTTAAAAAAAGAAAAACTCAATCTATTTTAAAATAATGATTTAAATAAATTATAGAATGAATATAATTTGCTTAAGATACTAAAGTGTGCTTATTATGTAAGAAATAATTCAACAGAGTTTCCCTAAAGTGAAAAATTCTCTTAAGGGCATTGTTAACAACAAAATAAAATAGATAGCTGGATAACATTCACAAGCACATAAATCAACCAAGCACATTCGCAAGCACATAAATTCACAGTTAGTTGGATTATTCAACTTTCAACTTAAATAAAATAAAATCATTCTGCAAAAGTATTTATTGTTTAACTAACTTTTGTTTTGTGAAACCCTAGTTAGACCTCTCTCTATTCCTTCATAATAACTACTCTCTAATAACTATTGCGAATATCGAAGGAATTATGTTAGTGTGAACTAAATAAAGACGCGTTGTTAGTAATTATTCTTAATTATGCATCAATGATTAATCTCTACAGATAACAATTCTATTATTTTACTTGATCATGCTTTTTTTTGCAAGTATCCATTTAAAGTAAAATTTTTATTTTCCATTACATATTTTAATTGCGGTTTTACTATGGACTATGTCAAATATTAGATATACCAAATGAAAATAAAGCAAATCTTCCTAGATGATTTTCAAGTGTTAAAATTTTTGGCAGTATATAATATTTTCTTACAATTTTATTTTTCACAAATATCACATTTATAATACAATCGGAAAAAGGACACATTGAATAAAAAAAATCATTTTTTATGTGAGAAGAGATGGAGTATAATAAATGCGTGATAATGTTTTTCTTGTATGTATTAACATTGACGAAAGCTAGGTGAGAGAATCCAAAAACAAAATGCTGATTAGAGAATTCCATGAATGGTATTCCAAAAGTATCATCTATTTAATGAGAAACTCTAACTGTACTAACTCTTAAATACATGATGAAACATCATCAGAGTATGCAAATCAAGCATCATCTTGGGGAGGAGGAGGAAGAGGACGAGGAGGAGGCAATATCTTTGACCTATTTAATCAAAATGCAATATTAATAACCATGCTATGTAGCAGAATACAAAACAACCAGCCATATTAATAACTTGAGCAACAAGAAAGATAAAGTTATTAGAATATTAATAGTAATTCATATTTATTTAGTTGTAAGGTTTGTTAGAGGGTATTTTAGTATTTTATCTTATTCTAGTAACCTTAGTTTTAGCTTATAAATAGGGTGACAATCATTGTAACATTATTATGTTTTTGTAGCCGTAATTCTTAATAGAATATTTCCTCTGTTCATCATTTATTCACCTTTGCACCAACAATTGGTATCTAGAGCTCCGGTTCGGATTCATTGGGAAACACGGGAAACACGAGTGAACGTGAGGTCTTGTGTGTTTGATTTTGATTCTTAGATTCGTGTTGAATCTTGAACAAAATCTGATCAGAATTTTAATTCTGTGGGTTGGGAAACACTGTGTGAGAAATCTGAGTGTATTGTGCAAGGTGAAGATGAACGGAAACGGCAACATGAACACCAAGCTTCCAGTATTTGACGGTAAAAACTGGAATCGTTGGATGATCCAAATGCGTGTACTGTTTGGTGCTCAAGATATTTTAGATCTTGTCACTGATGGTTATGCTCCGGTAGCAGCAGATGCAACAGATGAACAGAAAAACGCGCAGAAGGAAGTAAGGAAGAAGGATCAGAAAGCATTATTCTTTATTCATCAATGTGTTGATGTAAATGTGTTTGAGAAGATTGCAGATTCAACGACAGCAAAGGCTGCGTGGGACATACTGGTTAGATGTTATGGTGGTGACGCATCAGTGAAGAAGGTGAAGCTTCAGTCCTTGAGAAAGCAATATGAGAATCTCAACATGAAGAATAATGAGAAAGTTTCTGAATACATCTCCAGAGTGATTCTGATCACTAATGAGATGAAGGTGTGTGGAGAAACTCTTTCTGAAGAAACAATCATGGAGAAGGTATTGAGATCCCTTACCTCTCAATTTGATTACATTGTGGTAGCAATAGAACATTCCAAAGATCTGAGTACCATGAGAATTGAAGAGTTGCAGAGCAGTTTAGAAGCGCAAGAGTTGCATTTGACTGAGAGAACTTCTGAAAGGGAAGTAGAGCAGCAGGCTCTGAAAGCAACTTCTGATAGGAGGTATCAGAAGCAGTTAGAAGCCAAGAGAAGATCTGATGGTGGTCAGAAGTCAGAAAGCTCAATCTCTGATAGGCAAAAGAATGCTCAGAAGGGAAAAGAGAAGTATGACAAGAAGAAGATCCAATGTTACTGTTGTAAGAAGTTTGGTCACTTTGTTAGAGATTGTTGGTCAAACAAGGAGAAGAAATCAGAAGAAGCAAATATAGCCAGAAGTTCTGATGACGAATCTGTGCTATTGATGGCCTCTGAATCTGATGATATGGATCTGATAGACTGGTGGTATATGGACACTGGCTGTTCAAATCATCTTACTGGAAACAAGAAATGGCTGGTTGACTTTGACTCTGAAAAGAGGACAAAGATCAGATGTGCTGATGACAAATATCTTAATGCAGAAGGTATGGGAAATGTCAGAGTGACTCTGAACAATGGGAAAACAGCATTGATTTAGAACGTGTGGTATGTACCTGGCATCAGAAGCAATCTAATGAGTGTGGGACAATTAATTGAGAAAGGTTTTTCAGTTACCATGAAGGACAATCTTCTGAAGCTGTATGACTACAATCAGAAGTTGATTATGGAGTCAGAACAGGGAAGGAATAGAACATTCAAGGTGAATGTTAGAACTGCAGACTCAGAATGTCTTAGTGCAACATGTGCTGAGAAGGAGAGTGAGCTGTGGCACAGAAGATTTGGTCATTTGAATTTCAGAAGCCTAAAACATCTAAATTCAAAGAAGCTGGTACATGGAATTCCTGCAATTAAGAAGCCTGAAAAGTCATGCAAAGTTTGCATGGAAGGAAAACAACCACGTTTGCCATTTGCGTCAGAAGTTGCTCCAAGAGCAAAACATGCCTTGGGAGTTGTACATTCTGATGTGTGTGGTCCATTTCCAGTAACATCAATTGGAGGGAATAAGTACTTTGTGTTGTTTGTTGATGAATTCACAAGAATGACATGGGTATCCCTTATTAAATTTAAACATGAGGTGTTTGATGAATTCAAGAAGTTCAGAATGAAGGCTGAGAATCAGAGTGGTCAGAAGTTGAAGATTCTTAGAACTGATGGTGGAGGTGAGTATAACTCCAAAGAGTTCCAGAAGTTCTGTGAGGAGAATGGAATTGAGCATGAGGTTACTGCTCCTTATACCCCTCAACACAATGGTCTTGCTGAAAGAAGAAACCGTACTTTGCTTGATATGGTGAGAAGCATGCTAAAGGAGAAGAAGCTTCCTCAGAAGCTCTGGGGAGAAGTTGTTGCCACTGCAACGTATGTACTCAACAGATGTCCTACGAAGAAGTTGAAGGAAATAGTTCCAATACAGAAGTGGACTGGAGATAAACAAAGTGTTAGTCATGTGAAGGTGTTTGGTTCTGTTTGCTATAAACATGTTCCAGAAGGCAGAAGACAGAAGCTGGATGATAGAAGCAAAGTGATGATTCTGATAGGGTACCACAGTACAGGTGCATACAAGCTCTATTGTCCAGAAACCAATAAAATTGAATTCAGCAGAGATGTGATTGTGAAGGAATCAGAAGTTTGGAATTGGGATAAGTCTCAATCTGATTCTGATGTTAGAACTTCTGAAGAAAGGTCAGAGTTAAGAATTTCTGAAGTTGAAGAAAACTCTGACGTTGATTCTGACTCTGATAGTGATTCTGACTCTGGAGAAGACTCAGAAGATGAAGGTGACTCTGATGATCCAGACTCTGATGGTAATCCAGATTCTGGTGGAAATTCAGACTCTGAAGATGGCCAAGACTCTGAAAATATGCCAGATCTTGAAGATGGTCAAAGCTCTAGAGGAAGTCAACCATCTGAAGCTGGAAACTCTGAAGCTCAAGACTCTGAACAAGTTCAGAGACCACAAAGAATCAGAAGCGTTCCTAGAAGATTTGCAGAATTTGACATGCTGCAAGACACTGAAGTAGACTCTGAAGGAGAAGTTATTCAGTGTGCCATGTTAGTAGACTCTGAACCTATAAGTACAGAGGAGGCTCTTAAGCAGAAGCTCTGGCTGAAGGCCATGAAAGAAGAACTTGATGCTATAGAGAGAAACAAGACTTGGAAGCTGACAGAACTTCCAAAAGACAAGAAAGCCATCAGCGTCAGATGGGTTTTCAAGCAAAAGTTAAAGCCAGATGGCTCAATTGGCAAACATAAAGCAAGGTTGGTAGCCAGAGGATTTCTACAAAAACCTGGGCTGGATTACTCTGAAGTGTTTGCACCTGTAGCAAGATATGAAACAATCAGAATGGTGATTGCAATAGCTGCTAACAGGAATTGGCCTCTGATGCATTTAGATGTAAAATATGCATTTCTGAACGGTCCATTAGAAGAAGAAGTTTACGTGTCACAACCTCCTGGATTTGTGAAAAAGAATCAGGAAGGGATGGTGTACAGATTATACAAAGCTCTATATGGATTGAAACAAGCGCCCAGAGCTTGGAATCAGAAGATTGATTCATTTTTCAAGAAGCAAGGCTTTCAGAAATGTGAGATGGAGTACGGTGTCTATGTTCAGCATACTTCTGAAGGCAATATGACTCTGGTATTGTTTATATGTTGATGATATACTGCTGACTGGAAGTTCTGAACAGGAGATAGCCAAGTTCAAGAAGGTTCTAATGAATGAATTTGAAATGACTGATCTAGGCAAAATGACATACTTTCTAGGGATGGAGTTCAGATATTCTGAGAAAGGTATCATTTTGCATCAGCTCAAGTATGAATTAGAACTTCTGAAGAGATTTGATCTGAAGAATTGTAAGATGGTTGTCACACCTTCTGATACAAATCAGAAACTTGATTCAGACTCTGAAGGAAAGGATGTGGACGCTACAACTTTCAAACAGTTGGTTGGTTCTCTGAGGTATCTGTGCAATACCAGACCTGATATTTTCTACTCAGTTGGGATGGTTGGTAGGTTCATGAGTAAACCTAAGTGGTCCCATTACCAAGCTGCTGTTAGGATTTTGAGGTATATCAAAGGAACTCTGAAGTATGGAGTGTTATTTCCCTCTGGAGGAAATAACGAGTCAGAACTTCTGAGTTATTCAGACTTTGATTGGTGTGGAGACAAAGTTGATAGAAGAAGTACATCTGGGTACTTGTTCAAATTTCTGGGAGGTTCCATTTCTTGGTGTTCCAAGAAGCAACCTGTTGTGGTGTTTGTCAACCTGTGAAGCTGAATACATTGCAGGTGCTGTTACTGCATGCCAAGCTGTGTGGATTCTGAATCTGTTGCAGGATCTGAAGATTAAAGTAGACAAACCTCTGAAGTTGATGATTGACAACAAGTCTGCAATCAATCTTGCCAGAAACCCAGTGTTGCATGGGAGAAGCAAGCATATTGAGACCAAGTATCATTTTCTGAGACATCAAGTTCAGAGTGGAGTGTTAGAAGTTGTACACTGCAGCACTCAGAAGCAGTTGGCAGATGTTCTGACGAAAGCCATCAAGACTGATCAATTTCTTAGACTAATGGATGGAATTGGTGTTACAAGTTTTGATGGAATATGAATTAAGGGATGGTATTAGAATATTAATAGTAATTCATATTTATTTAGTTGTAAGGTTTGATAGAGGGTATTTTAGTATTTTATCTTATTCTAGTAACCCTAGTTTTAACTTATAAATAGGGTGACAATCATTGTAACATTATTATGTTTTTGTAGCCGTCATTCTTAATAGAATATTTCCTCTATTCATCATTTATTCACATTTGCACCAACAAAAGTAAAACCTACAGATTATACCTTTCAATGTCAAACATGTATCCCGGAGCCTCTTCGAAATCAGACTCCTAAAACAAAATAAAATATAAAATTAAGGGTAAACAAACAAATGAAAAAAATCTTGAGTTTCAAGAACCTTACGATTCTCCATCCAACTTTGGACCCGCATTTGACGCAGAATGCGTCCATTTTAAGGCAATCCTTGCACAAGTGTGGGGTGTTCTTCTCCCTCTCCGAATGAAACATTCACACTGTCATAAGCAAGATATTAGTTGAAGGCATCAGTCACTAAACATGCACAGCAATGGAAGTGAAGTGAAAACTTACACGTCACTAAAAATCCAATGGGTAACATCCGGATCCGAATGAAACAAAATGATGTTTGAGAAAAGAAAATTAACCTGCGGCGCTGAAAGGAGATGTTCAACTAGCGTTAAAGGTGTCTGGCAATGCTTGAAGCTGTAGAAGTCTCCTTCAAGATCGACCAAGAAAAGTCTTCCCATGTCTCTACAGAACAAGATTGAGAGCATCAACTACATATAATCGATCAGTTTGGTAAAGCATGCAGTGTAACTGAAACACCAAAGAAAAGAAAATGAAGAATAATGAGAATGTGTTTGATGGAGACGATTGATTAGTGAGAAAGAAAGAGAGAGAGAGAGAGAGAGCAGAAAAATGGGAGTTTGTTGATTGAGGAAACATGTGACTTTTCACTTCAACACATTTTGCTTCATATATCTATTTAAACAAAAGGTTGATCCACAACTTTTCATTTCAGGAAAATTCTATTGAAGCAATATTTAAGTGTGTTAGTAAAATTAATCACATACACCGTTAGTTGTTATCAGATCTTAAACTAAAATCATTTTCAATTTTTAATCTATTTAAATCATTACTTTAATTAGATTGGGTGTTTTTTTTAAGTTCAGAGAAGGTTAGAGAATGCATGTGTTTGTAAGTCCGTTAAGAATACTCTAATATATATTCATTATTATAATAATATTGTTTATGTATTTTATTCTTTCTTATTCTAGCTTAAATCATTATTGTAAAAATAGACGTAGTTTTTCTTTTTAGTTTAGAGAATGCATGTGTTAAGACTACTCTAATATAGGTTGTACGTCACGAGTTTGTTTCTGATGATAAAATGC
This sequence comes from Lathyrus sativus, assembly GCA_963859935.3. Taxonomy (NCBI): domain Eukaryota; kingdom Viridiplantae; phylum Streptophyta; class Magnoliopsida; order Fabales; family Fabaceae; genus Lathyrus; species Lathyrus sativus. The sequence continues at coordinate 430,411,691 of OZ012737.1, forward strand.
CAATATATATTCATTATTTTAATTTTCAATTAGATTGAACAATTATTAGGTTGAACAATTAAATTAATTTAGACTTAATTTAGACTTGATTCATACAATTAGGGTTAGTAATCAATATGAATGTGAATCGATATATGATTCGTAAACACATATATAGCATAACACGCAAATGTAAATGGAATAGAAAGTTGAATTAATAAAAAGAGTAAACACTACAAAGGGCGAAGGTAAGAACATCAAGTGAAAGGGCGAAGGTAAGCACATGCAAGCTTCTCTCGACCAAAGCTCTTACTCAATGACGAGCGAGGAAGTTAGTCGACCAGTCAGCGACACTCCAATGAGAATCCTCTTCGACAAGAGAATTCATCACAAATATATGACCCTCGTGAGGAGGAGTTTCCTAGACATGATGATTCACCAGAAATATGGAGATACTCATCGCATATTCATCACAAACTCATGGGCCCCGCGAGGAAGGGTCTCCTCGGCCCAAGAACTTCAATGGAGACTCATGAACATCCCGATGACAATCCTCTTCGATGCAAGAACTTCAATGGAAACTCATGAACGTCCCGAGGGCGATCCTCCTCAACACAAGAACTTCTCCCTATTTATAATCCCTGGCATGGACAAGCGTTTCATCGTATAGACCCTCGAGTACCCCGACTTGTAGGTCGTCATACACATTTAATGATTCTAACACGTGGCATGAAGAGATGTAACATTTTCCCTTTCAAGTCCCCTCAAGTGGCTCGAGGAGACGACACGTTTTTTCCTATTCAAGTCCGATCAATCTACCGGACTCCAAGGTGTCAGGCGCATATTTGCGAGCATTGCCTCAAAAAAATTTGGCGACAAGCACAACCCCGACGATATTTTGGAGCGAACTCAAAAGCATATTTGCATCTCGCGAGCAGAAACCTTACACTCAGCGCAAGTGCAGGTTAAGTCCTCGACCTCAGACCTTGCACGACATTTCCTCGGAAGCAAAATTCAACGAGCGACGTGTCGTGCCCGTGGGATCCCTAATAAAGGCTCTCTCGCGCAAAATTGAGTTCCCCTCCTCGACACATGTATTGGCTATGTCATTGACCCCATGCTTGGGGGCAACGACTTAGGGGGCTTCTGTTCAGGACTGGGCCTGTGGCTGACCCAACATTGAGCACGACCCAATCCAGAGCTACGTCGAGGATGACCCAACTCCTTGGGGGCCAGTAGAATATATTTCCCCAATTGCTCCTCACCCGAGGACATGTCATTAACTCGGTCCGCACATCTCGTAGAACCAGTCAGCCCTACATAACGGAAACATCACCCACTATCCTACTATCCAGGGACTACGGAGCAGTTGACCCAGGATGATAAGTACAAGCTGCTACTTCCTACCTCCACATAGGAATCCTGGAAGTCTTTTGTTATTAGCCAAATCATCCAGCCCATAACGGAGACCATTGGCCCAGCGCTGGGGGCTCTCTATAAATACCTTCCTCTACAGGAGGTTC
>OZ012737.1:430413692-430488811 GCA_963859935.3 Lathyrus sativus
CCGTCGGGCACAAGCTACCGCTCCACGTCCCTTTTGTCGTCCGTCACGCCGGACGAGCAAGACCACCCGGGCTCCCTCCGCGGGAGAATAACGTGCTCGACGCACGTTCTCCATGTGCTCCCCTCCGCGGGGACACGTCATCGGCCAACCGCCCACCTCCGAAAGAGCAGGTCAAACCCACTTTCCGGAGACCTAGGAGCGGTTGAACTAGGGCGAAGACCACGTCCTGGTCTTCACTACGCCACATAAGCCCTAGCAGACATTAGGGTTGGGCCTGGTCGTCTGGCCCACCTCGAAATGACCGTTGGCCCAGCGCTGGGGTCTCTCTATAAATACCCTCTTCTTCAAGAGGGTCAGGTAACTCTTCTTGCCCCTTTTTCTGTACTATTGCTTCCTCTCTGTCCAACTTCTTACTTGGGCGTCGGAGTGCTTTGCAGGTACACCCCCCTCCTCTTTCTTACCTCGGCGAACAGATAACCGTCCAGCGGAGTGTGGCCAGTCCGTGATCCCTCCTGATCAGGTCAGATCAGTGGCGCCGTCTGTGGGAAACTGAAACTTCCCCGTTACTCCGAGCAGAAAACCAAAAGTTTCACCAAACCTCCACGGTCATGGCCAGCCCACGCCGCGATGACACTCCGCACGATCTTGCGCTCAACACCGCCACCAACGGGAAGCAGATAGGAACGGCACGCCTGACGGAAGCCGACGAAAGGGACGGGCGAACTGCTTCACCATCATCCGAGGAACGGCCCCTACAGGCCGACCATCGCCCCCCGAGCCCGCCAGCATTCCACCCCGTTCCCATCCCGGCGGGAGCAGACCCAACGGTAGCCGCTCTCTTTGCAGCCATCAACCAGACGAACCAGCTGCTGTTCCAACAGAACGCTAGAATTGGAGCATTGGAACGCGTCGGCTCCCCGAGGTACCCCCAGCGGGAAGACCAGAACGGAGGTTCGAGGAGCCCCTCACCTCGACTCAGGAACCGCCGGCCACGGCTGGAGAGACACCGCCCGCAAGCGACATGGGAGCGCACCAGATCCCCGGCGAGGCACGGTCGCGGGAGGAATCAGAACGCCGCGGCGATCCCAACCGAGGAACCCCGAGGCGGGAACTCAGGCCGAAGATCAAGGACCCGAAACCCGGGACACACCGCGAACGGCTCATCTCCCCTGAGATCCCCGGCGCACAGCGACGAGGATGACTACCGCACCCCACTATCCCGGGAGATCATGGCAGCCCCCATACCCCAGGGAATGGAGAAACCACCGACGCTGTCAACGTACGACGGCACCTCGACCCGGACGATCATCTGGAAGATATCGAGGCTATGCTCGACTACCGAAATGTCCGGGGAGCTATTAAATGCAGACTCTTCCCGACGACTCTGAGGAAAGGCGCTATGACCTGGTACAAAAGTCTGGAGCCCGAATCAGTTACGTCGTGGAGGGTCTTGAAGGACCTATTCTCCAAACACTTCACGGCGTCCCGGCGTCACCCGAAGACGGAAGCAGTCCTCGGGGCAATCATCCAAGGCCCCGACGAACCTCTCCGGAAATACATCGAAAGGTTTACTCGGGAAGCCGTACAGGTGACGACATCCGACGAAATGAAACGCTACTTAATGGAACAAGGCCTGCGCCATGACTCCAAATTCTACGAGGCCGTAGGCATACACCGGCCCACGTCCCTCCAAGACTTCCTCGACAGGGCCGCACATTACATCCGGTTCGAGGAAACACAAGCGGCCAACTCCGCTCGCGACACCCGAGACAGAGAAGCCCCCCGCGGGCACCGAGACGACGGAGCTTCGAGCCACCGACGAGGAGGGGACCGCCGTCGGGATGACCGCCCCCGCGAACCCCGCGAACAGCGCGAGCCACGCGGCCCGGCAGGAAGATTCACCGAATACACCGCCTTGGTCGCTTCACGCGAACGCATACTGGCCGAATGCGCTAAAACCGAGTTTGTGCAGGGAGGTGTCCGTTTTCCACGACCAACGCCGCCCAAACCCAACGTGGACAAGTCAAAGTACTGCCGGTTCCACAGGACCCACGGGCATGTAACGGAAGACTGCATTCATCTCAAAGATGCGATCGAAATCCTAATCAAAGACGGGCACCTAAAGCGATACACCCGAGGAGGTGAACCACCCAGGTCGGAGGCTCCGGAGGCTAAGAAAATCGAGGAACTCCCCTCCCCAGAGGACGGCGAGAGACTCCAGGTCGCGCTGTGCGTCAGCCGCCCCGAGGATTGGTTCGCGAGCAGAGGATTCGGCATCCCCGAAGGACCCAGCCTAGTCGACGAGCCAATCCGACCAACCAGCCGATGGGAATACTTCCCCAGAGCCATGGTCATCTCTGATGGAGCTACGAGGAGTCTGTCCGTAGGATCTGTGAAAAGGAAATTCGACGAACTCATCGCGGGCAACTCCGGCAAGATGAGCACGCTCGACAGATTCCGGGGCCGCTCCAACCCGATCACATTCTACCTCGAAGAACTACCCGGGGGATCTCCCAATTCCAACATACCCTTGCTCATACGTGCACGAATGGCAAACTTCGACGTCAGGCGCCTCCTCGTCGACGGTGGGAGCTCGGTTGACATAATGTACTCACATTTGTTCACAACTCTCCAGCTCAACGAATCCAACCTCTCCCCCTACGTAGGCTCCGACCTCCAGGGGTTCAACGGGACGACGACGAGACCCTGGGGATACGTGGAACTGAAAGTCACCTTTGGGGAAGAGGAAACGGCCAGAGACATCAGCGTCCGCTTCTTAGTCATCGAATGCCCGTCCCTATATAACTGCATCCTGGGCAGGACGACGATAGCAGAACTCACCGCGGTACCCTCCACCGTCCACCTGAAGATGAAATATTACACGAGAAGGGGAGCCGTGGTCACCCTCAACGGCGACATCGAAGCTGCCCGAAGGTGTTTCGAAGCCGCGCTGAAAGGCCTCGACTCCATCGCTCCACCGACCAAAAAGAAAGCGCCAGGCGCTACACCAAAGGACAAACCAACAGAGCTGGTCGGATCCGTTGAGCTCGACAGTCGCTTCACCGACGAGCTCGACAATAAAAAGACTGACGAAGCCAACGGGCAGCCCCCGCACCCAGCGCGCCCCATCCCGGATGGCGAATTCGAGCTCATTCCCCTCGGGGAAGACACAACCAGAACCGTGAGGATAGGCGCAGGACTCCCCAACCTCGCGAAACGACAGCTCCAAGCCTGCCTCCGCGAGAATGCCGATCTCTTCGCCTGGAGCGCCGCGGAAATGCCGGGACTCGACCCTGAGGTCGCCTGCCACCAGCTGTCCATCAACCCAACCGCAAAGGCCGTGGTACAACGCCGACGCCGCCAGTCCCCCGAAAAATCGGCAGCAGCCGAACAAGCTGTAAAAGACCTCTTAGAGGCAAATTTTATTTCGGAAGCCCGGTATTCCACCTGGCTGTCCAACGTTGTACTTGTTAAAAAGAATAATGGAAAATGGCGCATGTGTGTTGACTACACTGACCTCAACCGGGCATGTCCTAAGGACGCCTACCCCCTCCCCAATATCGACAAGCTCGTCGACAACTCGGCGGGCTACAAACTCTTATCCTTCATGGACGCATACTCGGGATACAACCAGATCCCGATGGCCGAACACGACAAACAGGCCACGACCTTCATGACAGCATCGGGCAATTACTATTACAACGTGATGCCCTTCGGCCTCAAAAACGCCGGGGCCACGTACCAACGGATGATGAACCACGTCTTCCGCGACGAGATCGGGGACATGCTCGAAGTATATATGGACGACATGATCGTCAAATCCGGCGCGGAAGACGACCACGCGGCACACCTCCAGAAGGTCTTCAAGACCGCGAGATCATGTCGCATGCGTTTTAACCCGGAGAAATGCACTTTCGGCGTCTGCGTCGGGAAATTCCTCGGCTACTACTTGACAATACGGGGGATCGAAGCCAATCCGGACAAATGCCACGCCTTCTCCAATATAACCACACCGACCACGAAGCGTGCCATCCAGTCCCTCAACGGCGTGCTAGCCTCCCTCTCGCGATTCATCGCGAGATCGGCCCAACACGCCCTCTCGTTCTTCAAATTGCTCAGGAAAGAGACCAAGTTCGAATGGACGGACGAGTGTGAGAAATCCCTTCGCCACCTCAAACGCGTCCTCTCCGAACCACCAGTACTGACGCGCCCCGCGACGGGCGAAACCCTGTATTTGTATCTGGCCGTCTCTAACGAAGCCGTCAGCGCCGTCCTCGTGAGCGAAGCCGGGGAAGGACAAAAGCCCATTTACTTCACTAGCAAAGCCCTCCACGGCCCGGAGGCCCGATACCAGCTGATCGAGAAAGTCGCCCTGGCCCTCGTAACAGCGGCACGCCGACTCCGACATTATTTTCTAGCACACACCATCGTGCTCCGCACCGACCAACCCATCCGCCAGCTACTCGGCCGCCCCGACATGGCTGGGCGCATGCTGAAATGGTCGCTAGAGCTCTCCGAGTTCGACATCACATACGAGAGCCGGCACGCCATCAAGGCTCAAGCTTTGGCCGACTTCGTCGCCGAGATGACCACGCCCCCCGACCCTACCACCGGGAACCACCTCTGGACCATCTTTGTGGACGGCTCCTCCAACTCCACGGGGAGCGGCGCCGGCATCGTCCTCGATAACGACGAGGGTACGGTCATCGAAGTCTCCCTCACGCTAGCTTTTCCAACGACTAACAACCAGGCCGAATACGAAGCATTTCTCGCCGGCCTTCGCCTAGCATCCGACCTGGGAGCCAGGGACATCCGAATCTACACGGATTCCCAGCTGGTCGCTTCGCAAGTCCGAGGCGAATACCAAGCAAAAAATGACACCCTCGCCGGATACCTCGCGCTCATCAATGAAAAACTAAGAGGGTTCGACTCAGCAGAAATTCAGCACGTTCCTCGGGAGCAGAACACCCGCGCCGACATCCTCTCCAAACTAGCAAGCACCAAGAAACGAGGCGGTCACAAATCGGTCATTCAAGAAATCTTGTCCCAACCAAGTACCAGCCCGACCACCACACCCCTCGACATCAACGCCATTGGAGACGCGGACTGCTGGATGACCCCCCTCCACACCTATCTCAGCACCGGCCGTCTGCCGGCCAGCTCTAGCGAGGCCAACGCAACGAAACGACGGGCCTGCTCGTACGTCCTCCTCGAGGGACGACTGTACCGCCGAGGCTTCGCAATCCCACTCCTCAAATGCATAGATAAATCCCAGAGTACGGCCGTTCTAGAAGAAATCCACGAAGGTATCAACGCGCAGCACCTCGGTGGCAGATCCCTAGCGCGCAAAGCCCTACGCGCGGGCTACTACTGGCCGTCAATGCAGTCCGACGCGAAAGAACATGTCAAACGGTGCGATAAGTGTCAACGACACGGAGACATGCACCTCGCCCCCCCAACCGACCTCACCTCCCTCTCATCTCCATGGCCGTTCGCCTGGTGGGGGCTGGACATCCTCGGACCCTTCCCCCTCGGTTCATACCAGAACAAGTACCTCATCGTGGGAGTCGACTACTTCACCAAGTGGATCGAGGCTGAAGCTCTGGCCAAAATCACCGCCCACAACATACTCCGATTCTACAAACGCAACATCCTCGCCAGATTCGGGGTACCGCTCGCCATCGTCACCGACAACGGCACACAATTTACAGACAAAAACTTCCGCGACTTCGTCACCAACCTCAGGACCAAACATCACTTCGCCTCGGTCGAACATCCTCAGACGAACGGCCAGGCGGAGTCGGCGAACAGAGTTATACTCAGAGGACTCAGACGACGCCTCGGAGACGCCAAACGAGCATGGGTCGAAGAACTCCACAGCGTCCTCTGGGCATACCGTACTACTCCTCACTCAACCACAGGGGAGACCCCATTTCGCCTCACGTACGGAACCGAGGCCGTGATACCGGTCGAAATCCGCGAACCGTCCAGACGAACGGAAGCTCCCCTGGACACCGACGACAACGATGGCTCCCTCCGAGAAGAGCTCGACCTCGTCGAAGAAATCCGCGCAGGAGCAGCTCTCCGGGAAGCCCGGCTGAAGCAACAAGTCACACTTCGCCATAACAACAAAGTCATAAAACGCGATTTTCAAACAGGCGACTTAGTTCTACGCAGAAACCAGAAAGACTCCCACGAGGGCAAACTGGCGGCGAACTGGGAAGGCCCGTACCGAGTCCGGGACAAAACGGAGCATGGGGCCTATTACCTCGAAAACCTGCACGGTGAACAATTAGCTCGACCATGGAACGCCGCGAAGCTTAAGCGGTACTACAGTTAACACATTGCCCGCGACGACCCATCGTCCCGACCACTGGGGGGGGCGACATGGTACCACCGCACACCCCCGCGTCCACCAGCGACCAAAGAAAAGCAAGCCCTGCCTCTCGTGTGTGCGGGCAGAAGGCCTTGCTCGGCAGGGAATACCTCGACCGAGGCTCCTCGCTGCCGTACCAAAACAGGCAGGACACCCAGCTCGCGATGGGCCGCCCACGCCCCGGGGAAAACTACCCCCGAAACGGCCCGGCTACATCCCCGGCCAAACCGGCCAGTTCCCTACACTACCGGTAACAAATTGTCGAGCTAAACACACCGAGCGCACACTTAGAAAATCTACAAGAAATGTCATACACATCAAAGGCATTCGAACAAATACGAAAAACGAGCATAAAACAACATGCAAATAACGAGCGCACACTTAGAAAATCCATGATAAATATATTTAACAAAAGCTGGCACCAGCCCAGTAGTCAATAGTACAAAAACGAGCACGCAGGCCCAAAGCAAAAGATAAACACCGGCACGCAGGCCACAAAAACAACGAGCACGCAGGCCCGGCAACCTATGCTTCCTCGTCCGCTCGGTCAGCAGCCACGGTTTCCTCCTCGGGGATAACAAGATAAGGATCGATCACCCTCCCATCAACAATCTCGTGGTACGGCCCTATCCCGTCCACGACCAGCTCGACACCAGGGTTGGCGACCTGAATCTGCTCGACCGCATTCTTGAACCCGACCTCAACGGCCTCCAGACAATCGCTCTCCAACACCCGGATACGGGCGATCAAGTCAGCACGGGTGATTATCCGCCGATCCCCATCAGTCTCGTCCTCGGCCGGACGAACAGCGCTGTCCAAAACCTCCGTACGAACCTTCAGCGCCTGCACCTCGGCCGTCGCCGTCCCCAGCTTCTCCTCCAGCGAAGTCACCTTCCCCTCAGCATCCTCTGCCCGTTTCCGCTGCTCGGCAGCATCCTTCTGGCTCTTCTCCAACTCCTCAGTGAGCTTGGCCAACCGCGACTGCGTGAAAGTGAGATCCCCTTGCAGTTTGGACAGCTCAGCAGCGGAGCAGCCCTCCTCGTTCAGCACGAGAGCCGTCGTAAACGTCTGCATCATCGCGGCCAAGTCCTCAGCCAGGACACGTCGACGGGTCTCCCGATCAGCCTGGCGAACAGCCTTCACCTCCCCGGCGGAAACAGTGGGGGAACGGGCACCATGAAAATATCCCGGGTGCTGGTGGCAGGGAGGGACGACATAACCTTCCTCGACGGCGCCGACCGTCAGATCCACCACCCGAGGCTCCTCGGACCTTTGCCTCTTCGACACTCCTTGAGACACAGGGGATTGGCTCTCCTGAGGCGACGAGGACGAAGTTTGCCCCCCGTGCGTCGCGACCTCCTGACCGACCAGCTGACTCACCCTCGTCCTCGGGGCCACGACATTCCTGGCAGCACGCAACTGCTTCACCCGCTCGTCGACAGTAGACATGTTCGCTGCAAAAACAAAGAAATAGGTTAGTGACGGTCAAAAACCCCGACCACGAGGGAAAACGAACATCCCTACCTAGATAATCCAGAGCGGCCGCCCCGGTCGCGCAGCCGAGCAAAGTCTTGGTATTTATCAAACGCTTCTTGGTGCGTATGTTCCCCTGGGCGTCGAGGATGTACCGACCGTCGGGCGTCACCAGCTTCGACGGGGGGAGTGACCGCACAAAAGCAATTATTTTCAAATAAGCGGCCATGTCCTTCTCCTCGAGGGTCCCCGCCCGGACGATATACCTATCCGTCCCTCGACTGAAATGCTCCGAGGTCCACAGTAGATGTATCTTAGGAAGCCACGCGCGGAACCGCTGGCCGTCTACCATGCGCTCGCCCTCGTCAAAGAGAGTGTCCGAGCCGTGCTGCGTGATCGGTTTGACGAGGTAGAACCGACCTTTGAAGTCTTTGACAGAATCGCTATACGCTTTGAAAATTTTGGTCGATTGTTTGAAAGAGACCCATCCGTGACGACCTCGCACCGTCTGCCGCTGCAAATGAAAGATGCGGAAAAATAACGGCACCGTCGGCTCCACCGAGAGGTAGAAACACACCACCTCGAAGGCCCGGATGAAAGCCAAAGCGTTTGGGTGCAGCTGAGACGGGGCAAGACGCAGCCAGTCAAAAAGCCCCAGATGGAAGGCGGAAAACGGTAACCGGAGCCGAGCTTCTTTAAAATAAAATTCATACATCGGGAACATCTTCCGCCCATATCGCGAACAGATCCGGTGGTGCTCTTTCGGACGGTACACCTGCCAGTGTTGTGTTTCTCCTATCGGCGTGTCCTCGACCGTGGCATACACGTCGGACGAGTCGACCACAAAGCAAGAGGGGATGGAAAGTGGCTCCTCGGCCGCCCACTCCTCGGACGGGGCGATACGCTCGTCGTCATACTCCGGGACCTCGGGTTCAGTATCTTCAACCATTATCCCCGGCACCAGAGCCGACATCTACACCTGAAAGCAGAGGACATCGGTGAATTCGATAGCCAGGATCAAATCCACCCTTCCACCGCAAGTCAAGTGAAAGGGCGACAAAGGCCAAGGAGCGACGAGCAGACATTCTCTCCCCGTCTACCCTCCTCGGGGATCGAAGAACGACCCCTCACCCCCTTCGGGACGGCCGTCGGAGAAGGTACTTCTCCCCGGAGCATTCATCAGAAAAAGCCCTCGTCCTCGGGGCATTCATCGGAGAAAAGCCCCCGTCCTCGGGGCATTCATCAGAAAAAGCTCCTGTCCTCGGGGCATTCATCGGAACTAGCCTACCGTCCCCGGGACATTCATCGGAAAACTCGCCAGACGCGGCGGAGCTCGCATCCCTCCTCGGGGCGTTCATCCCGCCCCGACCACACGTTCCAGTTAGACGACGGAAATAAAAAGAGAGGGAAAAGAGGAACTCACTTGTAACGGCGGCGGACGGAAGAAAAGAGCAAACGGCACGGCGGCGATCGGCGGCAAGCGGCGGACGAGCAGAGACGATAAAAGATTAGCAGGGAGAAAAGTAACAGAATGAGCGAGGACCACCATATTTATAACCCGGCGCGGGACTCGAAGCGACTCTAGGCTCATTAATGACATAGGTTAGCCGCCCCTACGACCGCTTAACACAAGACACGTGGAGGCAATCTGACAGTCGCGTCCCTTCATCTGCCTCCTCCCCGTTCTACCGACGACCGGAGCCCTTCGTGCGAGTCCCCGCTCCAGACACGACGACCTTAAGTCCTCGCTCTTCCCCAGAGCTTCGACTTGGGGGGCTCCTGTTCCGGTATGGGCCTCACCTCGGCAGGCCCAATACCAAATGCGGCCCAACAAGCGAACTGGGCACGTCTGGCACGCGCCCCTTCGAACGAGCAGGACTGGCCGCCGGGCACAAGCTACCGCTCCACGTCCCTTTTATCGTCCGTCACGCCGGACGAGCAAGACCACCCGGGCTCCCTCCGCGGGAGAATAACGTGCTCGGCGCACGTTCTCCATGTTCTCCCCTCCGCGGGGACACGTCATCGGCCAACCGCCCACCTCCGAAAGAGCAGGTCAAACCCACTTTCCGGAGACCTAGGAGCGGTTGAACTAGGGCGAAGACCACGTCCTGGTCTTCACTACGCCACATAAGCCCTAGCAGTCATTAGGGTTGGGCCTGGTCGTCTGGCCCACCTCGAAATGACCGTTGGCCCAGCGCTGGGGTCTCTCTATAAATACCCTCTTCTTCAAGAGGGTCAGGTAACTCTTCTTGCCCCTTTTTCTGTACTATTGCTTCCTCTCTGTCCAACTTCTTACTTGGGCGTCGGAGTGCTTTGCAGGTACACCCCCCTCCTCCTTAGAATTGTTATATTCTTAATTACCAGCATTATCCCGACTTTCATTTCAGTGGCTGGTTTGTAACTTCTATCTATAACGACACAAATGTGAATGTGGGGTATTTCTAAGGGTTATAATAAGTTATATAACTGTTATTTATTTGACTCATTTCATCATTTATTTGACTCATTTCATCAGTAATTCAAGGTGTGCTCTATAGGATAATAATTTATTTGTTGGATGTCCAACGGTATGCAAAAATATTTGGTTGAATTAAATATGGTGTAAATGAAATTAAATATATGGTTTAGCAAGAATTCTTAAGGGAGGTCTGGAAAACTCCTAATCTTGTGGAAACCAGGTTTTTTTCAACTTTGCTTTAGTCTTAGAGAAGAGGCGTTTGTGGGGATTATCATATTTTGGAAATATTTATAACCCTAATCCCTAAGCCCTAAAAGTCTTGTAAATGTCTAGCCCTCTTGTTCCATATATAATAAAAGAAAACTTTGGAGTCTATTTCATGAGTTTAAAATCAAACTCCCCAAGGGTGAGTGGTATGTAGTTGGGAACTTCAATGCCATAAAGAACGAGAGCAGAGGAAATGGTCTAATTCTTTAGTTAATATATCTAAATTGTTAGAATTTTGTAGAGGCAATTAACGTTATTGATGCGCATATATTTGGGAGAAGTATACTTAGTTTAAGCCTGATGGTTAAGCCATGAGTATGCCTGATAGATTCTTAACGTCAGAGAGCTTGTTTTGTGATTGGAACATAGGTAATCAATTTATAGGAAGTAGAGATCTTTCAGATTATTTCCCGATATGGGTCGACGATACTATGGTCAACTAGGGACTAAAACCTTTGAAGTTTTTTAACTTCTTTTTGAAACATGATGATTTCAAGCAGTTTATGACAAAGGGCTGGGAGTGAGGTGGAGTGGTCTAACAAGGATTCTTAAGGAAGGTTTGAAGGACTCCTAATCTTGTGAAAACTAGGTATTTTTCAACTTTCCTTTAGTTTTAGAGGAGAAAGGTTTGCGTGGATTAACGTGCTTTAGAAATATTTAAAATGCTAAGCCCTAAACCATAAAAGTCTTAAAAATTTCTAGTCCTCTTGTTCCATATCTAAGAGGTGTGAAACGCCTTTCATATGGCAAGGCATTATGCTTTTTGGTCCTTCGACGAAACATGTAATTTTCTAGTGAACCATTCACGGTCATGCTTTCGGTCAGCAAAAGGAGCCATGTTTGACGTGAAGTTGTAACGCTTGGAAAATATCATTACATACCCAGTGAAGGTTAGTTGAACATTTAATCCTTCGTCACTAGGGATCAGCAAAGCAAGGCGCGTCCCTTCGACCCTCCTGTTCTTTGTTTCCGCAGCCCTTGCATTTATAGGATTGCGAATTGGTAGAGATGCTTTGAAGGTAGCATTCAACCATAGTTGCAGCAACCAAAAAGGAGCATAAAGTAGCAAGTTCCCTTTGGACTGAATGGTCTTGAGAGTTGTGACGTCTTCCCTTAAGGACTCATAGAGTTTGGCCAAGATCATTTCGCTGAGACAAAGGTTATGTCCAACATGTAGTTGGTTCGCCATGGCCAAGTACCTTTTCGCCACTTGAAGAGATATCGATAAGAATACATAGCGAGGAAGTCATAGAGCAAGGAAACCAACATGCTCTTGATCAGAAACTTTGACAGAGTCCTTGTCATGGTAGTATGCAATGTAGGTGGTGAAAGAAGCTTTAGTGGTGTCAAAACCAATTGAGTTTTCAGCCATAAAGTTTGGGTCATAATTTTCCCCAATTGGTTTGAGCCCAATGATGGCAACAATGTCAAAGAGGGCATGTGTCGTCATTCCACAGGGAAGTTGGAAGTTATTGTGGGTGATATCCCAGAATTATAGGGAAGCAACTAGCATGGATTGGCAATAGCCAGGTCCAACTTTTGACAGCTGAATCATGTCGAAGATACCCATATCTTTCCAGATTTGGGATTTTTTTTCTATCTTCTCTAGCCAGGCTAAGTAGACTAAAGGATCCTTAAATAAGGGGCATGATCGAAACACCCTAAAGTTATTCATATATTCTAGATTAATCGGTTCTTTAGAGGCCTCATTTGAAGGTGAGCCTTGATTATCAATTTTTAGTTTATCAAAAGCCTCAACATCTTCACTGGCCCTAGGTTTTTTTTTCATTAGCTATGTGTTTATAGCGATGGTATGTGCGGAAATATTCCATGAGTCTATTAGGGTTAGCAGAAGGGTTTGATGGGGGACCTAACATAACGTGTGTTTTTCCAGTAACAGAAATGTGAATTAATACTCGAGATTTGTAGATTCTTCTCTTTTCTTCTTCAAGTGGAGGCTCAGCTATGTATTGTTGGTTACCCACAACTCTTGAACCTAAGATCTTCATAACTGGAGCAAGTTCAGTTGATTTCTTGGATTCTTTTGTGGTCTTGATTGAGTCTTTGGAAGCTTTGCAAGAAGACGCCATTGATGCATGTTAAGTGCAAATTTTAACTTAAAATGAACCATCTTTCTTGGCACCTTTCAACTCAATTCTCAAGTTTTCATATATTTAATTCTTATTCTAGTGTGATTCTTCAATTATATTGCAAATAAATTTGGATTCTTTGATGTGTGTGTTATTGTGCAGAAATTAGCATAAAACATCAGCGAGTAAGACAAAAAAGATTGGACAAGGAAGCCAAAGAAAATTTAAAGATTCTGCAATGTTTGATGGGCGAATAGTAGCGAGCAGCCAGCGAATGTTCGTTGTGCGAAGTTGCACTGAGGTCCCAGTGAGAAAGAAACCTTGGAAGTCAGTAGCTAAAGGACCCAAAGTTAGCTATACGGACTTGTAGCGAGGTAGTTCACAGTGCAAAGAATTTCTTGCACGGTGAACTCAGATATTTTTCAAGGGAGGTTTAAATGTTCCTAAGGCACTTCAAGTGCCAAAAAGGGGACTTCGCTAGGTGAATAGGTAGTTTTCATTGCTAACATGACAAATTTTGTAAATACTATATAAGTATTTTTCTTGCTTTTCCGAAACATATGTTATGTTTTAAGGATTAAAACTTTATCTCTCTTCATTTCAAGCTTATCTTAGAGAGAGAAATACAAACCCTAAGAGGGAGAAGGTAAGATCTTTGATCTCTTGATGAATTTTGGATGTAATCTTTTGATACCTTATGCATTTCATCTAATTTATGTATTGTGAACTAGTTTTGATTCTCTATTGTTGATTGTTTTTTATTGCTTATTTGTGGGTCTTGGCAAAACTCTTTTCAAATCTTTGATCTTAGATTTTCATCTATCAATGAGAAAGCTTTTGACATGGTTTTGTAAGTTGATATAATTGGAATGTGAGTATAAAAATAGTAGAGATACAATATCTCATCTTAATCAAGTTAAAATGTAAAAAAGGTCACGTTGAATAAAAATATCATTAACCAATTCAAGCTATCACAATAATAATTTTTTTAACTCACAATGTTTGTAATTTTGTTGACTATATGAACTGAACTCTCATTTTTATGTGAGAATAGATGAAGTATAATAAATGTGTGATAATGTTTTTCTTGTAAGTATTAACATTGATGAACTGAATGTTACAAAAATTGAAGAATCCAAAAACAAAATGCCGATTAGAGAGTTTGATGAATGGTATTCCAAAAGTATCATATATTGCCTTCTACTAACTCTTAACAACATGATGAAGCATAAAAAACGGAAATCAAGTGTTATCTTGATATGAGTGTTACAGTAATATCTATTGGGTCTAAAATCTAGACATAGATTTAAGTTGAACATTCACGTCATTAATGATTCTTAATGCTCTGTGTTGGTTTTGTTGCGTGAGATATCACCGATGAGACAATACGATTGGCCTATCGACTTTGTGTTGGACATAACCTCTATTGTGGGTGATACGTGATGACATTAGACAAACATTTGAGTTGTGTATAACATGATTAGAAGAATGCATGTGTTATCAATTGATGATATTCAATCCCAAGAAGGCTCCATTTATATTTTAGTCTTTACTTTATATTTCTCGTCTGTTGCGGTGAAATTTGGATCTCAAGCTATTAATTAACTTGAATCTTAATTCATTTACAACCAGTCTTTGATTTATCCGAAGGAAAGGTTAAAGAAAGGAAAACCCTAATGGGGAGAGATCTAGGGTTCGGGGGTTGATTAAGATTTAGAGAAGGTACTGGCACCCTAAACTTCCGTAGTACTCTACGGGACCCTTTTGTTCATTTTACTATTTGTTTCATTAAATGCTTTTTAGGGTATGTACAAAGGATTGAAAAATTACAAAGAAACCTAAGGGGTTAATTTTAAGTTTACTCGGCAAGACATCGCATCTTGTGCCTACATATCCTAACGGGAATGGAATCAGAGTAATTGTAGTTCCCCTCAAAAGGGAGGTTAGAAACTTCTTGATTGTGGTCAAGGTTTCAATAGGAATAAACGTATCTTAAGGACACGCTTACGTGGAGTCCTAAAATCTTGTTTCTACGTTGAAGGTGTTAATTAAAATTAGGGTTGAAATTAGGGATTCCGCGGCAGGAAACCCTAAAATGGAGTGCAGCGACTCCTTGACCTAATGCTAGGGTAAAGGGTATTTTCGTCCACGCCGGGACGCCTAGGCCAATTAAGGTTTTGGAAAGTGAACAGGTTAAGGGTGAGGACTATCAACGCGGCGGTCAAACAGTTAGACCTAATCCTTCGGAATAATGACGGAATTAACGGTAAAAATTAAATGCGATGGAATATAAATAGATATACAGTAATGAAATATAAAGTACTGGAAAATAGTACGAGGATTGCCTCGCAAAAATTACCACCGAGAAACAGATACATATATGATTTGATAAATAATTAATGAGAATCGGAAATCAAATATGATCGGGTGAGAAAAACAGAGAAGGTTAGTAATTTGCATACATAGATGAGTTAAGGGAATAATCAACAGAAATTTAACGGCAAACGATGAAAGGTTAATATTGAAAGAAAGACATTATAATTTTTGAATTTGTTATTATTTTATTGATTACTTATTTTTTAGAAGAAAAGAGTTATGTTTGATTTTTATTTACTATTTACAAAACAACAAAAAAGAAAAATCAAACTAATTAATTTTTTCTATGAAAAGTTAACGGTATTTGTAACGCCCCGATTCTGAATTCCCATTTTTATTGAGTCCTTATTTGATTTATTTAAGTGACTATTTTATTTATGTGGAATTTGTGTGATAATATGTTATGTTTACATATTGAGCTATTTTTGCCGACTTTGAGAGTTTCGGGTAAAAATAGGTTGAAGGGTATTTTGGGTATTAGTGATAATATTAAGTGGATATTTTGTGAGAATTAATTGATAAGTGTGTGGAAAGAATTTGGGAGGAAAGAAATAGAATATGTGGTATAGAGAGAATAGAGAAAGATAGAAAAATTAAGGAGAAAAACAAGAGAAAGAAAAGAGGAGGAGAGAAAAGAAGAGAAAGTGGAACAAAACCTATAATCATCAAGAATCAACCTTAGCTTGCGATTAATCAGGTAAGGGTGAGAAGTTTTATCATATTCATAATGTATATGATCATGTATGTGCTATATTGGGTTTGTTGGATCGTTTTCTATGTTTCTATTTCTAGGTCGGAAGTTGATTTAATCGGTAGAAACTGAGTTTTATCGGGTAGAATTTGGAATAGACGGTGTAGTATAGTCGGGTAATGAGTGGGCCGTGCTACTGGAACTGATTTGGATTAAATTGGTCGGTTTGTGAGGTTTGGGCTTTTGGACAGCCATGGGAGTTCTGAGTTCGTTGGTTCGCCAGGCGAAGCCCAGCGAACCAAGTCAGTAGCAAACATCCTGTCTTCGCTGGCAAGTTCTCCAGGCGAATTAGTATGGCGAAGGTTCGCCAGGCGAGTGTGCTAGCGAGTGCTAGCGAGTAATTCCAGAATAACTCCCAGTGGTCTTCGCTGGCAAGTTCGCCAGACGAACGGGGTAGCGAAGGTTCACCAGAGGCTTCGCCAGGCGAAGGTTAGCAAACACAACATCATGTTTTCTTTCTTGTGTTTCCTATCCATGGGTTGGTTGTGTGGTTTGATTGCGATCATTCCTTATCTGAGATGACTAATTATATGCTGTTATGTGTGCTGTGGATAGCCGTATGGCGTGAATCCTAGTTTGTGATTTGTGAAGTGTGATTTGTGAATGTGAACCATGTATGAAATTGGTTTGAATGGATGATGAATATATATATGCTTTGTGATACATATATTTTGAATGCATAATGAATATATGCGACGAATGTGATGAATGCATGAGTATGTTTGTAAACATGTATGCATTTCAAGAGTGTCATGAGTCATGTTGCATGTGGAGCATCATGGTATGCATTCTTGTGTCGATTGATCCTCGATGAATCTGCAGAACCTCGTGTGCCCTTGTGGGGTGTGAGCGACGGTTATTTATTGATTCCTCGGTGAATCTGCAGAACCTCGTGTGCCCTTGTGGGGTGTGAGCGACGGTTATTTATTGATCCCTCGGTGGATTTGTAGAACCTCGTATGTTACGATGGTTATATTTGATTCCTCGATGAATCTGCAGAACCTCGAGTGCCCATGTGGGGTGTGAGCGATGGTTATTTTGGTTCTTCAATTGAACCTGCTGAAATGAGTCGGTACCGCATTTGCATCTGCATAGAGTCGTGTGTCGGTCTCTGTGAGTTGCATGTAGACATTTGTGCATGATGTATGGTGAATAAACATGGATGTATATGTTTATATAGACTGTTGATAATTGGCATGAATGGAAGGCTTGAAGATACATGTATGTGTGAATATATATGTATATGTGTGAATGTTTATGAATTGATATAAACATTGTTGATGCACATTGTATATGCTTGGTGCTCTATTTGTAAATAGTTAATTGTGAATACATTGCGATGTACGGTGTAGTGAGATGAGTTGCGGTGAGAATGCGGAAGACGTTTTTGGACGTTATGTGTGTGTGTGTGTGTCTATATATATATATATATATATATATATATATATATATATATATATATATATATATATATATATATATATATATATATATATATATATATATATATATATATATATATATATATATATATATATATATATATATATATATATATATATATATATATATATATATATATATATATATATATATATATATATATATATATATATATATATATATATATATATATATATATATATATATATATATATGTTTATGTGCATTATGTATTATGATATTGTTTCTCACCCTTCTGCTGTTTTATAATGCTCTATGAGACATTGCAGATTAGATTGCTGGAGTCTTTGTGAAGCGAGTCGTTCATTTCTTTTGGTCAGATGGCTCTGATATGTAACACTCGGTAGTTAGGAATTGTTTTGATTCTTTTGTGATACATCCGTGTATGTATCTGCTGCTGAATTTTTGTAAACTCAACTGATGAATTGATTTAATCTGAATGATGTATATGATGCTCATGTTAATGAAGTGATTTCAATGTTTAGATGTTTCCGCTTTATTCTAAATGTTGATATGTGGGTTTTAAGCGCTATGCTTTGTTTTTAGTTGAGATTTACCCCTTTTGTTACATATCTTCATGAGCTGGTATTATTTATATTTTGTTTCGATGATAATGTGATGCGCCTCTTTTATACCATATTATGAATTTACTCAGATGATATATTGATTACGTGCCTAAATGATTAATTGCATTATTTCGGGTATAGAAAGGGGGTGTTACAGTATTAATTATAACGAAATGTTAATTTAACTTAAAGAAAAAATGTTAATACTAATTATTGAAAATGTTAATTTATTTTAATAGAAAAAGGGTTAATTGTTTATATATTTTTTTATGGTTTTTTATTTTTCTACACCACAGTTTTTATTTAACTTCAAGTTTTATTTAGATTCCTTTTTTTCTAATTGGACCTCACTAAATAAGTAAAGTTAATTAACACCTTACTGTCGCGGTGAAATTTGGATACCAAACTATTAATTAGCTTGAATCTTTAATTCATTTGCAACCGAACTTTGATTTGTCCAAAGGAAGGGATAAAGATCGAAATTCCCACAATGCAATGCAAATGCAAGGTTTAGAGAGTTTTAGGTTCGGGGGTCGGTTAAACTTAGGGAAGGTGCTAGCATCCTAAATTTCTGTAGTACTCTACAGGAACCTCTTGTTTTATGTTTGTTTATTGCTAAGTGTTATCTGCTTAAGGTTGAAAGACCTAGGGGTTTATATCTAAGTATACTCGATAAGATATTGCATCTTATGCCTACATATCCTTACGGAAATGGAATCAGAGTATCTGTAGTTCCCCTAAAGGGTTTGAGGAGTTCTTTGACTGTGGTCAAAGTTCCTACAGGTTTAGGGTAGTTGTTTGATTGATTTTAGGAGAAGAGATGCGTAGTCATTTTAAGGGAGATTTAACCGCCACAAAGTTTAGGAAAGTGGTCTTTGCATCGTCTTAAGAGAAGGGCTCAAGTACTCGGATAGGGATCGACGGGGTACGCCTCTATCTCTCTTAAGGAAAGGTTCCTACGGTATTGATTGTATTGTTGTGGGGTGGAGATTCTATCTCGCTTAAGATGATTAACATCTATTTCTCTATTGTGTTTGAATGTTTGAATATTGTATGTTGAGTTGTATGTTTGTTTCTATGTTGTAAAGAAAAGGTCCTTCCTATGGGGTAGGATCTAACTTAGAGATCAACTTGAATGGGATCAAGGATCATGTGGGGAGAATGATGCAAATGTGAATGCACTACACACAATTGTTGAATCATGTGTAGGTTTTTCCTTTGGACGGATGCAATGTGATAAATGTAAATTGCGATAATATAAATTGCCGAAGAATAAATTTGCAAGGAAAGTAAATCATACACAAACGCATGAAAGCGCTGAAGTGTGTGAGAGTGAATGTGTCGTGAATGTGAGTGTGCATGATCGATTGAATTAGGAGAAGTAGAATTGACTTTAATTGAATAAATTGATTTTAGTGAACAAAAGGTTAATGTTATTTTTGGTGAAATTGGTCTAAAAAAGGTTGGATTAGTTATCAAAATGCTCTCTTGGATAGAAATAATTCTTAATAAATGATTGTGACCATATTATTATATTTTTTTGGTAAAATGGTTATTAGAGAGAAGTTATTTGATAAAGGTTATATTGACTAAATAAAACAAATTTGTATTTTTATTATATTAAAAGATTTATTAAAAGAGTTTTAAAGTAGATTAAATAAAAAGGTTCTCTTGCTACTATCACTTGAATAGAAAGTTATTATTATTTTTTCTTTAAAAAGCTTGTTAGGATAAAATAATTTCTTATTATTATAAAAATAGCTTTTATTAAATAGATACAAATTACTAAATTATGAAAATGATTAAAAACAAGTTACACGTTTATTTTAAAAAGTTATTAAGTTATAATGAAATAGGTTGATTAGAAATTGATTAAAAGGTTAATTAAAAGGAGTTATTGGCTGTTTGTGTGTGTGATTAGTGGAGTGTATGTGTGATTAATGGATTACATCACAAAATAACAAAACAGCAGAAAGAGAAAAATGGAAAGAACACGGGTAGCCCTAATCTCCGTCTCCCTCCCAGTTTCTCGACCTCTCTCACTCGCGTCGCCTTCATCTTCGATTCGCACGACCTTTCTTCTTCCTTATTTAGTTTTCAATTCTGAAACCTGTAACAACACATCAGAGCATCAATAGCGTAAGGAAGTTTAGTGAGGTTTTTACCGGGGATTAAGAGCGGTAGCTGGTGATGACTCGCGCGACAACGGGAGCTCCTTCTGAGATAAGTCTTTTCTCGATCTTGCTTCAGGTTTTGGATTAGGGATTTCGTATTGGTTTCTGCGAATTTGTGTTTTTTCTCTGTGTATATCGAATGCCGTTTCTTCATCTCAAACCCTTCTTTTATAGGCGATTTTGGGCTTTGGATCTTTAAAACTTTGATTGCTTGCATTAAGACCTTCCATTCCTGTTTGGTCAAGATTTGAAAACTTTCCTTCTTCGTGTGATTTGTATTAATGAGAAATTTCAATCCATAATATCTTGTATCAAATTTGTTTAATGCTTTTTCGGTCCAGATTCATTGTCTTTGGGGATTTGAAATGGATCTTTTCAGAATCCTTTTCCTTTAATCAGCATATGCTCTTAATGGGTTTCTGACTTTGAATTGGTGATCGGGCAGGTGGGGATAGTAATAATTTTGGGCCAAAGAAAGCTAACAGCCCAGGAGAAAGGAAAAAATTCGCATTGGATATTTTTGGAGGGTGAAGGTGACATTGGTCGAAGTTGTACGAACGGGTATCGGTAAGCCAGTTTTAACAGTTTCTTTTAATCTTCTGTTCGTTGATAACATTGTTCTGAATAGCCTCTTGTGTTAAAGCAGGTGGTGGATATGGATAATGTTAGCAAGAGAAGTCACTATGTAAGCCTTGATTTTTGTTTTGGAATTAACCTGAGTTCTTGAATCTTCGTGAACATAGATGCTCAATTTTCAAGTGTTGGGCTTTTGAGACTCTTTCTCTTCCCTTTTTTAAGTTGGCATTCGAACGTGGCTTAACAATGCTAGCACGTGCAATAAATAAACTCGCAGCAGTCGTAGGTTTGCCGACACCTCCTTTCTTGGATGCAACAGATATAGTGACCCTCATTCTATCAAAATTGAGCTATAATGTCTGTGACTAGTTGCTGCTGATGGTAATGGCTGCCCGTGCTCTTGTTCCCGCTGCTCTAGATACCGAAGTCTCCTGGGGCAATGTGTTCTCTGCCATGGTTCTGTCTACTACTTCCTGGTAGTCTGATGCATTATTCTTATTCACCTCCACATTGTCTGCTAATTGACAATCAGTCTCTTCATGATTATTTTCCGGCACTACAATAGGTATTTTTCCATCAGTTACGGGGGCAAGACTCTATCGAGAACTTGTCGCTTTGAAGGTGACCTCAAAAGGGAAAGTGCAGCTGGATGGACATTACTTGGACCAGAAGAGCTACGAGGCTTTGGGTGAGGTATTGTCATGGAATTTGAGTTTGCAATGTACTTGATTCCTCCGCGTATTATTTCCGATGTGTGTATGTGATTACTTTCTTTTGTGCTTTTCCTCATAATGCTTCTGCTGCAGATGCGTGGTTGTATTATATTTCTCGAGTAAATGATAAGTGGCTTATTAACTCTCTGGTGTTTTCCTTCTTCTATTTTGCAGGTTGCGGAGGCTTGGTGATCACTAATGGATCGGGATTCGCCAGAACAAGCTGAACTTCTCTCTTTTGAAGACTTCTAAATAACTCTTCCACAGCATGGATGCCACTGGTGTCAATATTAGTAACAGGTGACATCTCGACTATCAAAGACCGAGTTCGCGTTTGGTACTCTCTTTTCACTCGTTCTTCTTCGTCTATCAACCATATTAATATTCCTTCTTTAACATAATTGGAGTTGGAAAACAAATCAGAATCAATCCTTATAATCAATACACCAGGAACACTCACTGCCTCCGGATATTGCTGGGTATTTCTATAAACAGTTGTTCGAGGGATCTTCTTACAATGGGATCTTAACAGGTTGTAAAGGGAAGTGTGTTCAGAAACAAACTCCCTTCTGTTGCTGGCGGATAACGTGGATCGTCTTGATGAAATGGTGAGGACAAAACATGAAGCTTGATCCCACCTCACTTCTTCGTAATTCTTAACTTGCGATTCAAATCTGTATCCTGATTATCAGTTGCGTTTCTCTGCAGGTCGGAGTGATAGCCTAAATATCCATGATGTTTCAAAGAGGGCTGCGTGCAGGTGCCGTCGAGTCGGATTCCATGGTGGGGCTGTTGGAGGAAATATTGTAGATTGTTGTAGCTGTTTAGGATGATCCTGTGGTGCGTTATAGAGTGTCACCGTACCATATTGTAGATTCTGAGCATTTGATGTTGTGCCACAAAATACACCTTGTGAATTGGTGTGGTCGCCGCTGATAAGCCTTCAACATAGCAGGTAAATGATGACAAACTCCATGCTTCAAGTCACCGTTTATACCGACAGCACTTTGCTTCCAATCAGTGCTTACTGCTGATGCTTATACTTCATTTTAATTAAATAATTGAGTATGTTGGCTTGGTTTGCAGGCTGTCCCAATTGACATTGTGGTACCGACGTTGCGTAAGTTGGCGGCAGTGTGTTTGGCTTGCTGTTGGGGGGTTTAATTGTTCACAGAGACGCATGACAACTTTCATGCCGCAAAGAGGAGGTGGAGAAACCATGGTGGCGACAACATGCTGGAAAGATGATTTACCATAAACAACTTCTGCTGTGGAACTTGCTGTTGTGACCGCTGTGCTGACTTGGATTGTTTTGCAAGAACTCGAAGGCATTGCGGACGGGGCTGAGTTTTAGCTTCGAAATTGTGTTGGAGATTCCACGAACTGATAGTTGTTTGATATGGATAATTTGTTGTATTTGTGATGATCTAATGAATTTATCAATCTCCCTCTGTGAATATGTTTTGATTTCTTCAATTTGTGTGAACATTTCAAATTTAAATCCATGTATTCTTCACTGCCTGTAACCCTCTTACAAATAAGTGAAGTGATGTCGCTATGTCGTTATGCTGTGAACTCTTCTTTGAACCCTGCGGATATTCTGTCCATGTATGGAGTAATTCACGTGCTCCCTCTCAAACCGTGTATGTATTGTTGCTATGAAAATGGCCTCTGTATGTATGACTGTTTATATTTCATGGTAGCACAAATGATATGCGCGACTCAATCATGTGAGCAACATTGGTATTTGCTTACTTTCCAGTAATTCTAGGCCATGATGAATAAAAACGTTTTGGATGTACTACACCAATTCCTAAACTTCGGACATTACCAACATGAATTGGTTTTCCCTAAATTGGATTACCTTGTCTTTTACTAAAACTTAAAATTTGTAGCTTGGATAAAGGAGATAGAGGAACCAATGCCTGCACTTTAACAAATGAACGGATCCGCGAGCTTTAATTAAATTTAGGCATCACCTTAGGACCACTTCTAGTTAGAAACAAATGGACGTGCCCAGAAATGCTTGTCCCTCAGAGAGGGCCTTAACTGCATTGGAAATTCAGGTACCTGCACCCACTTGTTAGCCACGATAAACACATATACAAAAGCATAATGGAAACTTGTAAGAAAGCAAAATAAAAAAACGAGGAGGTGGGTCTTAAGGTCAAAAATTAGGGTGCAACAGATGCCCCTATTTAAGTTACTTCTACTCGGAGATACGGAGGTTGAACTCTCCGTTTCGATGAGATAGAAGGGACTTAAATACAAACATTTACACGGATTTTTGGCCTTAAGAAGCCACCGAATGATATGCAATGATATGCAATGGTACAAGGATGCAAGATAGACTGGGGGGTCATGTGGAGAAATGGCACCATAGGGGAGAAACACAACACATGGGAAGAACAGGCCCAACAAAGGAGACTCCACGGGGAAAAATTGGCAATCATAAAGTGTCTGTAAATATGTTGTGAAGAACTTGGAAGAGAAATTCTCTGGAGGAATCTACTGTATATGTCAAAATGTAATTGATTCAAGACATCATCTGTAGAAGTCTACTGCCGAAACTTGTAACTATAATTGAGAATACTTTTGCCAAAATATTTACTGTTAAAATCTGTAAGGAATCTACTGCCGAGATTCTATGTTGAAATCTGCTGGAGGCATACTTCTGACGAAGTCTTCTGGAAATCTACTGCCGAGATTAACCAGGAAATAAAATAGAACTACCTACCGCCGAGGTCTTCTGGGAATCTACTGCCGAGATTAACCAGGAACTACCTACTGCCGAGGTCTTCTGGGAATCTACTGCCGAGATTAACCAGGAACTGTAAGATGTTCGAATGATTGTCATTGTAGACTGTAGATGTCGTTGTAGATTGTAGATGTCGTTGTAGACTGTAGGTGTCGTTGTAGACTGTAGATGTCGTTGTAGATTGTAGATGTCGTTGTAGACTGTAGATGTCGTTGTAGACTGTATAGCTTCACCGGGGATCTTCAAAAAAGTGAGCCGGTTGAATTGTAATGTATGTCTTCTCAAATAAAGAGAGACTATTGTGATAAACTTCTTCGACTTCTTCGGGGAGATGTCACTTGACGGAAGTAAACTTGTGCGATGAACTCACTGGGGAATATATTCCTGGGGAGTACCTTTGTTGTTGCAAAAATGTATGAATTCTCAAATAAAGAGAAACTTCTGTATGGTTTTCCCTTTACCAAGTTGATAATCATTGGAGATGGATAAACTGTCTTGTGGAGGCTGTCATATGTCTTTTTGAATAGAGTCTTGATCAAAACGAGTTTCTCAAATAAAGAGATTGTTATAGTCCAAATGTAGATGTTCGAGAAAATTTGTTGAAGAAATGTCTGTCTTCATGAATACTCTTCCTGGGGGAATAGGGTGCAAAATAAATGCACACTTAATCCATGTTCAAAGGTTGGAGACGTCCACGATGTGATTGCCAAAAACCGAAGTTCGATTCGGGAAGTAGCCGAAAAGAAACTGTCAAGCAAGACTCGACCATTGAGGTAGGAACTCAAACGGAATTGTACTAAAATAACCATCTTCCATGAGGATTGAACTCCATGGGGAAAATGAAACATCGTGCTTTTTCTGCCTAGGGTCGATGAATCTATTTGGAGGGATAAGACACACCCAAACACCTAGGGATAACTACAGCCAAAGCGATAGAATAAGCTAAACACAGAGAATGCAAACAAATGCACATGCCATGCTGTCTACTTATATGCTATGTGTATGCTTATGCTGACAAAACAAACAGAAAGAGGCGACCGGAGATGAAATAAGCGTCTCGGGATAAACATCTCGACCAATCTTCTAAGATAGAAGCGCCACTGGGGATAGACGGAGAACCAAATATGGGATCACACTCCTGCTTCAGGGCTTCAAAATTTCTCTTAGGGAATAGAGATCAATCCATTTGGGATATAACATCTTGATAAGTTTGAAAGGTTGTACGAAGTTGTTAGACGGAGGTACCCAAACTGAAGTTTCATAGAGGATAAAATAAATATCCTGGGTCATCATAGTTGTTGAACATGTCGGAGTTGAGCTTCCTGGGGATGAAATAAACATCCGCTTCGCTTCAAAGTTTCAAATGCCCTAAGTCACATGGATCAGAAAAATATCTCGAGAGGATTTTATAGAAAACATGATGTTCAAATGCCCCACTGTTTTCAAACTCTCTGAGAGATTTGCCGAATCTCGACGTAACTGCCCCTGATTGACGATATACTGAGTCTTCCAAATTGTGCTTTAGATGAAGCCAAACTCGTACGGATCAAACTTCTTAAAAAATAAATTGCCCCAGGTTGGCAAGGTCTTCAAGTCCATCAAAGTCCGTTTGTAATCTTTCTAAGATGTCAAGCGATTTTAGCAAGTCAGAAATCTTAATTCTGAAACGGGTAATGCAACACGCGTTTGTCTTGAAGTTTTGAAAAGGTGGTATCACAATAACTTGTGATCGAAACCACTAGTTAGGATACAAATTTAACATTATTTATAAAGCCGATTAATTTGAGCATAGCTCAAAGAGTCAGGAAACAATATTTCATCGAGTATGCTTTCGAATTAGACCTTACTTCAATTAGGACTTTGAAGGTCGCATATGGGCTTAGTTTATGACTTGTAAAGCGGAGGAATAAAGGGTTAGTATATTTGTGCCCACCCCAAATTTTTTTTTGGAAGATGTTCATTATTTTTGATATTACCCTGCCCCAGGCCAAAAACGAGGTTTCGGTTTGGGAGAAAAAAACAAATCTTTTCTCAAGGCTTTAAAAAAAAGGGTTGAACTATGTTGGTGTTTAGATGGTTGAAATAATTCCTTACATCATAAGTAGGGTTCTTATTCGAAGCATACAACAAGAGATCATGTGTTTTACTTCATCATCCTCCTCCCAATTCTCTGTCAGAGCTAGAGATCGGGTGAAGTCGGCATTATAAATAATTTTGAAAACAATTTGAGTGAAAACGAATGGATTTCTTCAAGACAAACACTTATTGCATTACTTATTCAAAATGACAAGCTCTTACATGCCAAAAATACTTTTAATCAAAGAAACACAAACACAAAAACAAAACAAAGTAAAAAGCCAGACAAGTTCTTTTATTACGCCTTGAAATGGAGAGGCTTGCGGAATCGTCTGATGTGTAGTCTTCTGATAACCTTGGATCATGTCCTCGGAGGATGGGCCATGTTGGGGTCAGGGTTAGAGCCCTCGAAGGATAAGATTCCGCTCTTAACCAATTCTTGAACGTCTGCCTTCAAACCATAGCAGCTCTCAATGTCGTGACCGGGAACACCTTGATGATATGGGCAAAATTTGTCAGCTTTGTACCAGTACGGGAGTTTCTCGGGTACTTTAGGTGGAGCTTTTGTTTGGATGTGACCTTTCTGAATCAAAACTAGAAACAAATCAGCATATTTCACAGGGATGGGATTAAACCGCTGAATTCCCTCTCTTGGGGTATCCAGAGGCGTCCTTTGATACCTTCTCCGAAGCCGTCGATTCTGTGGTTGATCTAGAGAGGCCATCCTCTGCTCAGGAGGTGGTTTTTGTTCACGCTGAGCGGGCATTACATACTGATGTTGAGGACGGGGTATCGGAGCTATGAATTCTCTGGTAGGTCCAATGTCATCTTTCTTGTCTGGGGCTACACCCAAATTTTGATGGTATTTCTTTACAAAAGCAACAACTAAGTCTTCCCAAGACTCAATGTGGTTACTTTCCAGCTTCATGTACCACATCAAGGGTGTCCCACATAAACTTTCTTGAAAGCAGTGAATCATCACCTTGTCGTTGTTAATATAAGCAGTCATCTTTCGAAAAAACATTGTCAGGTGGTATTTTGGACAGCTGATACCCTTGTAAACTTCGAAGACAGGCATCTTGAACTTTAGAGGAATAATTACACCAGGAACTAAACATAGTTCATGAGCACCAAGACCTGATGCGGTAGCTCCTCTCATCATCTTCACTTGTTCTTGGAGACCACGAAGTTCTTTCTCCATTACTATGAATCTAGGATCATCCACTCCTTTCTAAGTAGGAGTGTTATGGGGGTCAACAAATAGGTTGTCTTGCAAAGGTTGAAGTTGCATAGGAACATCCACTTGTTGCACAAAGTCGTCAGTGGAATAGTCGAACGTCGAATCAGTCCTTACTTTGAAGCTAGTCATGCGATCCATATCTTTCGTTCTCCTTGCTATCCTTAAGTAATACTTCAAGCTTGATCAGATGGTCGAGATGTCAGCTGACAGTCAAAGACAGAAGACTAGATGAGCCACAGAAGAGGAGAGACGCATGCATATGCAAAAATGCTAAATGCAGGATGCTAATACAGGAATGCAGAATGCAGAAAAATGAAAGGTTTCATGGAATTCAAGTTCTTATAAACGTTACAGAATACCATAAAAAATTCATTTGTTATTTTTTTGATAATGGATTAGAGGGAAACATTCTTATAAGAGTCCTTACTTAATAGCTAAATAAAAGCTAAGAAAGCCCTAAGGAAATCCTTCAATGCGCTTGTTGATTTTGTTCCTCCACTTGGATCTTCTTGAAGATGAGTGGTCGATAATCGTCTTCTAAGGAGTAATATGATAGGGAAAATAAATCCTCTATCCCTTGTTGGAAAGGAAGGAAATCCTTGCTTACTTGGATCTTCGATATCCTTTGAGCTCGGATGTCTCTTGTATTTGTCTTTTGAGTTTCTTGATTCTTCACTTAGTGCCCCTAACTTCCTTAGGTCATCCAAGTTAGGACTCTTAAAAGAATATTTCAAAATATTTTCTTTTGTAATCCCTATTGGTTTCTATAATGTTTATAAATAAACTAGGAATTCCATGAAACCTAATGTAATATGATGCTATATGGATGCAACAAACACTAGTAAGCACATAGATAAACAAGGATAACAAACAAGGGGGGCCCTAGGTTTGCAACGAGCATGGGGCAAAGGTATACCCATTCCCAAAGGTTGTGGACTAAAGGTTGATTGTACCTGTAGAACAAGGTTCTAAAGAGGTTCCCAAAGTCATTAGTCCATCTTTCGAATATTATTAATTTCCCAACTAACTCGGGGATTAATAATATTCTCAAGAGAACTTCTTTTGAGTGTAGCATCGCGTAGCACTATTTCGGGTGTACTCCCTCATAGTCTCGCACTACGTCCTAATAAAGGCCAAAGTGGGGTTAAAGGTAACTACGGTCCTTAGTATCATGGACCCCAATTGAGAATAGTAAAAGTTTTCACGACTAAACTCGTTCAACCGAACCATTTTCAAAAGGGTCTCAACTAAGCGGGATTCTCGAATCAACTTAGTCGGAAATCACTCCCTATAAGCCTCATAGAATATATCATCATCCTATCTTAATTTTCTCTCAAGTCTGGGTGTAGGACTTTGTCTCACCACTCAAGGATAATAACCCAAAAGAAATAAAGAACACAAATAAACAAGTAAGCAAATAGGCAGATATAAAGCAATAAATAACGTAAATTAGGGAAACCCACTGAGAGTCCCCAGTGAAGTCGCCATTTCTGTCGCGGTGAAATTTGGATACCAAACTATTAATTAGCTTGAATCTTTAATTCATTTGCAACCGAACTTTGATTTGTCCAAAGGAAGGGATAAAGATCGAAATTCCCACAATGCAATGCAAATGCAAGGTTTAGAGAGTTTTAGGTTTGGGGGTCGGTTAAACTTAGGGAAGGTGCTAGCATCCTAAGTTTCTGTAGTACTCTACAGGAACCTCTTGTTTTATGTTTGTTTATTGCTAAGTGTTATCTGCTTAAGGTTGAAAGACCTAGGGGTTTATATCTAAGTATACTCGATAAGATATCGCATCTTATGCCTACATATCCTTACGGGAATGGAATCAGAGTATCTGTAATTCCCCTAAAGGGTTTGAGGAGTTCTTTGACTGTGGTCAAAGTTCCTACGGGTTTATGGTAGTTGTTTGAGTGATTTTAGGAAAATAGATGCGTTGTCATTTTAAGGTAGATTTAACCGCCACAAAGTGTAGGCAAGTGGTCTTTGCATCGTCTTAAGAGAAGGGCTCAAGTACTCGGATAGGGATCGACGGGGTACGCCTCTATCTCTCTTAAGGAAAGGTTCCTACGGTATTGATTGTATTGTTGTGGGGTGGAGATTCTATCTCGCTTAAGATGATTAACATCTATTTCTCTATTGTGTTTGAATGTTTGAATATTGTATGTTGAGTTGTATGTTTGTTTCTATGTTGTAAAGAAAAGGTCCTTCCTATGGGGTAGGATCTAACTTAGAGATCAACTTGAATGGGATCAAGGATCATGTGGGGAGAATGATGCAAATGTGAATGCACTACACACAATTGTTGAATCATGTGTAGGTTTTTCCTTCGGACGGATGCAATGTGATAAATGTAAATTGCGATAATATAAATTGTCGAAGAACAAATTTGCAAGGAAAGTAAATCATACACAAACGCATGAAAGCGCTGAAGTGTGTGAGAGTGAATGTGTCGTGAATGTGAGTGTGCATGATCGATTGAATTAGGAGAAGTAGAATTGACTTTAATTGAATAAATTGATTTTAGTGAACAAAAGGTTAATGTTATTTTTGGTGAAATTGGTCTAAAAAAGGTTGGATTAGTTATCAAAATGCTCTGTTGGATAGAAATAATTCTTAATAAATGATTGTGACCATATTATTATATTTTTTTGGTAAAATGGTTATTAGAGAGAAGTTATTTGATAAAGGTTATATTGACTAAATAAAACAAATTTGTATTTTTATTATATTAAAAGATTTATTAAAAGAGTTTTAAAGTAGATTAAATAAAAAGGTTCTCTTGCTACTATCACTTGAATAGAAAGTTATTATTATTTTTTCTTTAAAAAGCTTGTTAGGATAAAATAATTTCTTATTATTATAAAAATAGATTTTATTAAATAGATACAAATTACTAAATTATGAAAATGATTAAAAACAAGTTACACGTTTATTTTAAAAAGTTATTAAGTTATAATGAAATAGGTTGATTAGAAATTGATTAAAAGGTTAATTAAAAGGAGTTATTGGTTGTTTGTGTGTGTGATTAGTGCAGTGTATGTGTGATTAATGGATTACGTCACAAAATAACAAAAGAGCAGAAAGAGAAGAATGGAAAGAACACGGGTAGCCCTAATCTCCGTCTCCCTCCCAGTTTCTCGACCTCTCTCACTCGCGTCGCCTTTATCTTCGATTCGCACGACCTTTCTTCTTCCTTATTTCGTTTTCAATTCTGAAACCTGTAACAGCACATCAGAGCATCAATAGCGTAAGGAAGTTTAACACGAATGAGGTTTTTTACCGGGGATTAAGAGCGGTAGCTGGTGATGACTCGCGCGGCAACGGGAGCTCCTTCTGAGATAAGTCTTTTTTGGATTAGGGATTTCGTATTGGTTTCTGCGAATTTTTGTTTTTTCTCTGTGTATATCGAATGTCGTTTCTTCATCTCAAACCCTTCTTTTATAGGCGATTTTGGGCTTTGGATCTTTAAAACTCTGATTGAATCTTTGATTGCTTGCATTAAGACCTTTCATTCCTGTTTGGTCAAGATTTGAAAACTTTCCTTCTTCGTGTGATTTGTGTTAATGAGAAATTTCAATCCATAATATCTTGTATCAAATCTGTTTAATGCTTTTTCGGTCCAGATTCATTGTCTTTGGGGATTTGAAATGGATCTTTTTAGAATCATTTTCCTTTAATTAGCATATGCTCTTAATGGGTTTCTGACTTTGAATTGGTGATCGGGCAGGTGGGGATAGTAATAATTTTAGGCCAAAGAAAGCTAACAGCCCAGGAGAAAGGAAAAAGTTCGCATTGGATATTTTTGGAGGGTGAAGGTGACATTGGTCGAAGTTGTACGAACGGGTATCGGTAAGCCAGTTTTAACAGCTTCTTTTAATCTTCTGTTCGTTGATAACATTGTTCTGAATAGCCTCTTGTGTTAAAGCAGGTGGTGGATATGGATGATGTTAGCAAGAGAAGTCACTATGTAAGCCTTGATTTTTCTTTTGGAATTAACCTGAGTTCTTGAATCTTCGTGAACATAGATGCTCAATTTTCAAGTGCTGGCTTTTAAGACTCTTTCTCTTCCCTTTTTAGGTTGACATTCGAACGTGGCTTAACAATGTTAGCACGTGCAATAATTAAACTCGCAGCAGTCGTAGGTTTGCCGACACCTCCTTTCCTGGATGCAACAGATATAGTGACCCTCATTCTATCAAAATTGAGCTGTAATGTCTATGACTAGTTGCTGCTGATGGTAATGGCTGCCCGTGCTCTTGTTCCCGCTGCTCTAGATACCGAAGTCTCCTGGGGCAAAGTGTTCTCTGCCATGGTTCTGTCTACTACTTCCTGGTAGTCTGATGCATTATTCTTATTCATTTCCACATTGTCTGCTAATTGATAATCAGTCTCTTCATGATTATTTTTCGGCACTACAATAGGTATTTGTCCATCAGTTACAGGGGCAAGACTCTATCGAGAACTTGTCGCTTTGAAGGTGACCTCAAAAGGGAAAGTGCAGCTGGATGGACATTACTTGGACCAGAAGAGCTACGAGGATTTGGGTGAGGTATTGTCATGGAATTTGAGTTTGCAGTGTACTTGATTCCTCCATGTATTATTTCTGATGTGTGTATGTGATTACTTTCTGTTGTGCTTTTCCTCGCAATGCTTCTGTTGCAGATGCGTGGTTGTATTATATTTCTCGAGTAAATGATAAGTGGCTTATTAACTCTCTGGTGTTTTCCTTCTTCTGTTTTACAGGTTGCGGAGGCTTGGTGATCACTAATGGACCGGGATTCGCCAGAACAAGCTGAACTTCTCTCTTTTGAAGACTTCTAAATAACTCTTCAAGAGCATGGATGCCACTGGTATTAGTATTAGTAACAGGTGACATCTCGACTATCAAAGACCGAGTTCGCGTTTGGTACTCTCTTTTCACTCGTTCTTCTTCGTCTATCAACCATCTTAATATTCCTTCTTTAACATAATTGGAGTTGGAAAAAAAAAAGCAGAATCAATCCTTATAATCAATACACCAGGAACACTCGCTGCCTCCGGATATTGCTGGGTATTTCTATAAACAGTTGTTCAAGGGATCTTCTTGCAATGGGATCTTAACAGGTTGTAAAGGGAACTGTGTTCAGAAACAAACTCCCTTCTGTTGCTGGCGGATAACATGGATCGTCTTGATGAAATGGTGAGGACAAAACATGAGGCTTGATCCCACCTCACTTCTTCGTAATTCTTAACTTGCGATTCAAATCTGTATCCTGATTATCAGTTGCGTTTCTCTGCAGGTCGGAGTGATAGCCTAAATATCCATGATGTTTCAAATAGGGCTGCGTGCAGGTGCCGTCGAGTCGGATTCCATGGTGGGGCTGTTGGAGGAAATATTGTTGATTGTTGTAGCTGTTTAGGATGATCCTGTGGTGTGTTTTGGAGTGTCACCGTACCATATTGTAGATTCTGAGCATTTGGTGCTGTGCCACAAAATGCACCTTGTGAATTGGTGTGGTCGCTGCTGATAAGCCTTCAACATAGCAGGTAAATGATGACAAACTCCATGCTTCAAGTCACCGTTTATACCGACAACACTTTGCTTCCAATCAGTGATTATTGCTGCTGCTTATACTTCGTTTTAATTAATTAATTGAGTATGTTGGCTTGGTTTGCAGGCTGTCCCAATTGACATTGTGGTGCCGACGTTGTGTAAGTTGGCGGCAGTGTGTTTGGCTTGCTGTTGGGGGGTTTAATTGTTCACAGAGACGCATGACAACTTTCATGCCGCAAAGAGGAGGTGAAGAAACCATGGTGGCGACAACATGCTGGAAAGATGATTTACCACAAACAACTTCTGTTGTGGAACTTGTTGTTGTGACCGCTGTGCTGACTTGGATTGTTTTGCAAGAACTCGAAGGCATTGCGGACGGGGCTGAGTTTTAGTTTCGACATTGTGTTGGAGATTCCACGAACTGATAGTTGTTTGATATGGATAATCTGTTGTATTTGTGATGATCTAATGAATTTGTCAATCTCCCTCTGTGAATATGTTTTGATTTCTTCAATTTGTGTGAACATTTCAAATTTAAATCCATGTATTCTTCACTGCTTGTTACCCTCTTACAAATAAGTGAAGTGATGCCGCTATGTCGTTATGCTGTGAACTCTTCTTTGAACCCTGCGGATATTCTGTCCATGTATGGAGTAATTCACGTGCTCCCTCTTAAACCGTGTATGTATTGTTGCTATGAAAATGGCCTCTGTATGTATGACTGTTTATATTTCATGGTAGCACAAATGATATGCGCGACTCAATCATGTGAGCAACATTGGTATTTGCTTACTTTCCAGTAATTCTAGGTCATGATGAATAAAAACGTTTTGCATGTACTACACCAATTCCTGAACTTCGGACATTACCAACATGAATTGGTTTTCCCTAAATTGGATTACCTTGTCTTTTACTAAAACTTAAAATTTGTAGCTGGGATAAAGGAGAGAGAGGAGCCAATGCCTGCACTTTAACAACTGAACGAATCCGCGAGCTTTAATTAAATTCAGGCATCACCTTAGGACCACTTCTAGTTAGAAACAAATGGACGTGCCCCAAAATGCTTGTCCCTAAGAGAGGGCGTTAACAGCATTGGAAATTCAGGTACCTGCACCCACTTGTTAGCCACGATAAACACATATACAAAAGCATAATGGAAACTTTTAAGAAAGCAAAATAAAAAAAAACGAGGAGGTGGGATCTTAAGGTCAAAAATTAGGGTGCAACACTTACCAACACTATCTTAACTACTAATTACAACCACATAAAATAATCAAAATAAAAAGTTAAGAATAATAATAAAAAAAAGGAAGAAAAAAAAGAACGGAGACAGAATAAGAGTAAAGGGGAAACGTAGATGTGGGAAAGCCAACTTAGGGTTCCTGAACCCTCATCCTTTAGCTGGCGGCATTGTGGTTACTTGAAGGTTCTAGAAGCTAAACCCATTCTTCTCAGCATGGCTTTGTGTTGTCTTTCGACTACCTCAATCATCCTTTTCTTTCGTTCACCTAAAAAAAGAGGAAAAAAAACCAACAGAGCCACATAGTCTGCATCGACCTTACCTTCAGTTTACGAGTACGATGTTGATGCACGGGCGGCTTCGTGTTGTCCGTCGGGAACGATTCTCTTCTTCTTTCTGAGAAAAATCCTTCTGATGATGATGAAGGCACCGTGAAGGGTTTCTGAATTCATTCTCCTTTCGGAACTCTCTTCGTATTTTTCCGTTCACTGTTGCCGATAATGAAGGAGCTTCTTTCCTCTTCTTCTTTGGATTGAGATTATGATGATGAATCCCGAGGGACTCTCTGAACCCTCTCCACGAGGCCCTTGCGATCATGTTCTTTCTATGGTTACGTCGTTTACTGATGTTGATGTGGTTTGGCCATTCAGATTTGCAGCGCTGTTGTGTTTTCTTTGATTGTGATTTACGGCCGTTTTCAGTGAGTTTGCTCCGTTTGGTGGTTGTCCTCCTTCGTTCTCCCCTTTTCTTCTTCATTAGGGTTTTTCCTTTATACTGTGTTTAAACTTTTTTTTTTGAACTCGTTGGGCCTGGATATGCTGAGTTTTATGTTACCTTTTGATAGGGATTTGATTTGATTTTGTTGTGATTTTGCAGATGTGATTTAGATTTCTTTTAAGGATGTTGGATACGGATTCGAACTTGGAATTTATTGTTGTCTGAATTTGTTTCAATAGATTTGGATTTGTTGGATTGCTTACAGATATCCATGGATATTTTTTATTCTAAGCTTTGGATTTGGACTTCTGGATTCTATAATATTTACTTGATACAAATCGATATCTGGATTGGATTATGTTAGTGATCTGTTTGGTTGGATAATCCGTTTTTCGGCAAAAATCAATTTTCGACATAAACTTTTTTTCCTCTTTCTCTCGGTTGTCCCAAAAGTAGAACAGATACTACCGGTTGATGCCGAGGTCAAGGATTGGAAGTGGGAGTTGGTTGCGGCCATTGTCGTGCCCTCCCGACACCTGGTGATGAAACTTTTCTGAGGGTGTCAAAAATAAATTCTAACATTTAATCTGCTTCTCTGTTTTGTTGTTTCTTGTGCATGTATGAAGAAATAAATCTTGGAGAGATTAATCAAAAAGGTCGGGCGCGAAGAATAATCGGAAGAACCTTAGAAAAAAAATAGGAAATTAGGATAAAATGTATATCTTTTTAATTTTGTAAATTGTAATAGAAATTATTATGAATAAGAATTCAATATATTTTCTATC
The DNA here is from genome assembly GCA_963859935.3 of Lathyrus sativus. NCBI lineage: Eukaryota > Viridiplantae > Streptophyta > Magnoliopsida > Fabales > Fabaceae > Lathyrus > Lathyrus sativus. Next base: position 430,449,329 of record OZ012737.1, read on the forward strand.
CAAATCACTTTTCGATTCCTTTTTTTCTTAATTTTAACTTTGTCACCACCGAATCAACTACAAAAACCCGATTAAAACCAACTTGGTCAAGTACCTCCGAAATAAATTTAATCGATTGAAATTGAACCGATTAAACTTAAACAAATAGATCATTAATCTTCACCATATAATATTCAACACGAATAAGTCCAAAGAAATCAATTGAATCGAACTTTGTCATTTAAACATGTGTTGCTCACTTCAAACATGATATAACCTTCAATTCCAATCCAATATTTCCAGATTAAAACACGCCTGATGATAGAATCGACGATAGTCATGAACGCAATAGAACGGAAAAGAAACAAAGAAATCTGACTAACAGTGAATACAGAACTATAATCCACATTAAAATTCAATTAGTGTTTCTGATAAAATACCAAACCATAAACCAACTCGGCCCAGAAACCTCAATCAAACAGAAATCAAAACCCGAATCCGACTCAGAACTTCTACTGTTTTGACTTCAAAAATAACTGGCAGATAACAGTAGAACAGAAAATAAACACCGGTTAAAACAGAAATTCCGCAGGATGGACTCTTGCACCGATTTGAACTTAACCATATTAATGTCTCAAACATACTCAAACCCACATGAAAAAATAAATGTCTCGGAAATCCACTGACGACAGAGTCTCGGCCCGTTGAATTAATTACCGAATCCCCAAAATCCTAATGCCAAAATTACCGGGAATTTCTGTTTAGCCTCACAGAAAATAAGGAACTCAGAAATGGAAGCTTTAATCACTCAACAGAGTCCTGGCGATGATTCAGCTTCATGAACTGTTAGCAAACAACGTATAAATGACAATTTCGCCCTTCAACAGTTAAAGTGTATAAGACATAATTCCTGCAAAACAAACAGACTACTGTCGCTACTGCGAAAATCGGCGCCGGCTAAATAGAAGAGTCGCCCCCGTGCGTTATTTATCCCAACGGAGGTAAAGGAAACGCTCGAAGTAAACCTAACGCAAAGACGGGAAAGGAATGGTCATCGCAACCAAATCCTGGATTCGGGAGTCGGTTACGCAAGGGGAAGGTATTAGCACCCCTCACGTCTGTCGTACTCGACGGGATCCGCGCTTGTTTTCTAGTACGGATTGTTATTCTATCTACTCAAAAGGGCCTTGGTTAAAAGAAAAAATGTCTCGGCAAAGTATCGCACTTTATGCCTACGTATTCCCGTCTGGAACGAGAAATCAGAGTCAACGTAGTTCGCCTACCTACTGGAAAGGAGGGGAAGGTTGCTCGCTAGGATACGACATCCTATGCCTACGTACTTTCATACAGCATGAAAGATCAGAGCAAACGTAGTTCGGGCTACGGTAGACACAGATTTATCTGTTTATCTTTTATCCTTCTGAAAAGGTTTTCTCCTGATTACGGGTCCAAGCAAACAAAAATGACGTTTTGATTGGTTTTCAGTCTTTTACGCAAGAACTATTTTTTATGATGTTTGCAATCTCTGACGCACTAGAGACTATGACTTGAGAGTGACTACGTCGCGTGTCACCCAAAGGGTACCACACTAAGCAGTCAGACTACTGGAAAGAAACTCTCCAGCAACCCTTTCTCAAATAGCTTAAGGCTCGTAGCGTACGACATCGATTAACCTTATTACTGTGTTTTGAATGATTTTGAGATAGAAGAGAAAGAACTCTAAAAACCTATGGTTTGAAATAGGAATCAAAACTACCCTAATGTTATCATGCACGGATAATCACCTAATGTCTATCATGTTTCTCTCTTGCACAGAGAAAAACAGAGATCCTAGGGGATAAACGAAAAAGAAACAGCATATATACAGTAAGCAGTAAAATGCATGAGATGCAGCAATACAAGCGAGGCAAGTGAGTCCCACTCAACCTCGAACCTGGGAAAACAATAGGCAAAGTGAAACAGCTTCACTTCAAACCTAAGGGGCAAGCTGAAAAAGCCAACAAACAATACATAAAAAAGAAATAAAATCCAACACCAGCCCTGACAGCAACACCAGCTTCTACAACAAGTAGTTCAAACAGCACCAGCTCTGGCAACTATAGTTGATTAACAGCAACAAGGTTGACAGTAACCCCTTCAAGTAAGACCCCATCTCAATCTTCAACCATCCTCAAGATTTAGATAAGCTCCTGTCTTCAAAAGTATCCCAGCTCTGGCAAGCAATGAACCCCAACAAATAAACAACTTCAAACAGCATCAAAACCCTAATTCCAACAGATATCCAGCTTTGACAGGTACATGCTTTATCTTCACCAATCTTCAATGAACTCCTTATCTTCAATGGAATTATATCTTCAAGGCAAGCACTCCCAGGAGAGAATCACTTAACAGATTAAGTCGAAATGCTAAACAGCTTATTGACAACCAAAGGAAGCCTATAAGTGTTTACCATCATAGGAGAAAGGTTCCCTCAAAGTTCTACCTCCAAAATAAGCCACTTATCCCTCCAAAGGAGGGATGTGAATATCTTAGAAGGACTTCTTGTCATAGGGAGGAATAAAATCACAAGATGCTTTCTATGTTTGTAAGAAGATATCATTCTAATATAAGGCTCTCCCTATTTTTCCTATCTCCTAAGTCTTCACAAACCATCTGCCAGGAAAGGAATCTCCATGCATCAAGCTCTATCCCTTGTATTCAATCATCATCCAAGGTCTTCATTAGCTCCAACAAGCAAAACCCAATCCCCAAGCCCAATTGAAATGCCCAAAACCCAACAAACAAAGTAACATCCTAAGTGGGAAACACACCAATATCAACCAAGTTGCAAAAATCAAGTAAAATATTAAAACTCACTATAAAATCCTAGATTAATTTCCAAGGGAACCTAACTATATACCCTGTACCCCATATAAACCCCAAGGCCTAAATCAAACTTAAAACCCCAAAACTATGCCCTAAACTACACCTAAGTGTTGTGAAACCCTAATTCTGATACCTCTCCTATCTATCTCTCAAATTAATCAAAGTTTTAGTCAAACAAATATGACAAAATTCCTAAGGGTACATGCTTCCCTAATCTAATCAGCCTCACAAGAATAAATCAAAAATCATGCACCAATCTCTCATACTAAATTCAGAAAAATTAAGTACTAAACAAATACAAAATAAAAACAATCAAATTGTAAAATATGCCAAAAATATAAAATGCATGAAATTAATGTTTTTATTATTTCACAATTTTCTAGAGGTCCTAAGGGAACTAGGGAAAAAAATTCCCATCCAAAAATGCTTATTTTTCAATTTATTGTGAATTATTTACTAACCTATATGCAAACATGAAATAAAATGAAAATCAGCTGAAAAAGAGAAATAGGCGTGGTGAATAGCATTTTATCTAGTTCAAAAATGAATTGGGCTCAGGAGGGGGTGCCAATATCAGGCGCACTAAGCCCAACCCAATCAGAAAACAAATGAAAAAAAAACAAGGAAAAAAGGAAAAACCCGGTGGCGAATAGCAAGAATTTTGCATGTTATTTCCTATTGGGCCCAAAGGAGGGGTGTGGTTAGCAATTCTGGTCCATGGCCCAAAACACAATTCAACAGAGAGGGGGGTGTCATGGGGAAAATGGTGGTAGGATTAGCAAGGGGGCAACGGGCCTAAGGCCCAAATCCAACATCACCCAAACTTCAGTACACAAAACCTAACTCTATCTCCCTTTCCCCTCCTACTGTTCATCATCCTTCCTTTCCAAACCCTAGACGGCGCTCTCCACTCCTCTCTCAAACTCACTCTCTGAACAAACTCTCTCCCACACAATCATCCGATAACCTTCGTTCTAAATCCATTTACTAACATTATTCATCAAAAATCCAACGCTATCACTCCCTATCATTCAAAATCTCAGCTCAAAATGAATTTCCCTATCTTAACCTCGTTCAACTAAAACCTAGTTCTTAAACTAAAAAAAAACATCAAGCCAGAAAGTTCAGAATGGAACCTGGAGGAGACGATGGAACTGACGAGGAACTGGAGATGTTGATGCGAGGCGAAGTCCACGAAGAACTCAAACGGATTTCTAACAGATCTCAGTTGACGTTCATAGATCTCCGGCGGCGTTTACGTTCTTGTGCCGAACGAGAGAGTTTAACGAACTGGAGAGAAAGATAGAAAGGGAATCTTGAGTATCTGAAGATTTGAGAACTTTGTTGATATCCTTGGGATTCGCTGAAGAAACGCTTATAAAGATATACGGATAATGAAGATCACTGGCTTTGACGAAAATCTAGAAAAAGCTCGCTGAAGAAACACGCGATGAAACTCTTGAATCTAGAACGTGCCGCTGAAGATCCCTGCGCAAATCTTGATGGAAGTTTCTGGAGTTCTTGTTGATGAGTTTTGGATGAAGATTCTCATGGCTTTCTGGCGAAGATCTAGAAATGATGAAGGTTCTCCGATGAAGGTTCTTGAGGTTGCATGCGAATCTGGGCGAGAGATGATGAACTTGATGAATGTTGGAATGATGATCTGGAAAATTTGCTAAGCAGATTGATGAACTTTGATACTGAATGGATGAATGTGATGGAGATTTTCTGGAAACATATAAGAGTATGAATGAATTTTGTGATGAATTCTTGATCACAGTTGAAGATTTGATGATGATCTGAAAAGAAAGATGAAGATGGGATGAATTGGATGGAGATTGGCAGATTCCGGCGACCGTTGCGGTGGCTCCGGCGACTGTTACGGTTGCTGGCGGTGACGGTTACCGGTGTTGCATGCCGGTCCAGTGAGGGAGGGTTAGTGGAATACACCTGTCACACATGCAAGGCTGCGGTGAGAGACGCACACACGTGTGGGGGTAGGGATGTTGTATGAAGGCCAAGTGGCCAAAGGGAGAGTCAGTGGAAGGATGACGTGTGAATCATGCAGAGGTTTTGGGAAGTGAGGTGGTGGACCCGAGAATGCACACGTGGGGTTGTTTTTATAGTGCCAAGTGGCGTGTTGGACTTTGGGCTTTCCGAATTTATGGATAAATGGCCCAATAAACAAAACTCTGATGGATTAATGAATGAATTGATACTGATGGATAATGAAAATGATAATGAGGATTAGTAAAACTGAATGGATGATTAATGAAATAAAATGGATCAATGGACTAATTAAATCGATGCAATTAACTGATGCTAGGTTAAAACGAAAATGGAAGATGATTAATGGAAAAGATGATTAATAAACTGAAACAATTAATACGAAAAAATGGTTTAATAAACCTAAATCTAATGAATTAATATTCTAATTAAAGCTAAAAATCAATTAATATTCTAAAATCTATTTAAAAATCTATTGTCCTATTTAATACAAAAAAACTATTATCTAATATTCTAATAAATCCTAAAAACAAATATAAAATCTATTAAAATATAGAAAAAGACCATTAAGTCCTAAGAGTGCAAATAAAGGCAATTAACCCAAAATAAAAGAGACCGCCAGACCAAGATAAACGGTAAACCCGGACACTGAAATGTCATCAAAAACGCCGTAAGCTGAAAACATCCAGGAAGCGCACGACTTCTCAAAAAATGAACTCCGATTATCCGGATTGGTCCGAGACGTCCAAAATGTGGAAATGGGCTCTGATCCTGATAACACCAATATGATTGTGAAAATGCAATGCATGCGGTATGCGAGTGCGAATGCAAAATGAGCCGAAACATAAACCAGATGTGGGAACCGGTTGGTCAAATTTTGGGGTGCAACAGCTGCCCCTATTCAAACGGCTTGGACCCGACTGGGTGAAGAGCGAACGACCTTCAGACATTCGAGGTACGAGATGGTTGAATACCAAAGAACCCTGAAATTTGCCAACCGCAGAAATAAATTGCAAAACTGCTTAGAGAACAACATCCGCTGACTGGATCCGGTTGTTACGGCAACAAACCGATCAATCAGCGACTGTGCTGGGGATTATTTTCATCAGCCTGAAAAAGATTCTATCATCGCGGGGATAGAACTTTGTCCATGTTCCGTCAACACAGAAAAATCATGACGACTTTGCTGGGGAAACTATTCTATCTGAACATTCATCCGCCTGCTTCATACGGGAAAAATCATCTGAATACTGTTTCTCTGCCTACCTCTGCAGTGGCTACTTTCGTTGGTCCCATCCTACAAACAACTCTGAGGAGGGCTCTACTGGGAATAGTAACACGAGGAAATCACGACGACTTCCTTGGGGAAAATGCTTTTGCCAAGTCTCGGAACAAAAATCACATATTCTGTCTATCACTGGAGAATTATCTATATGGATACCGGAAAGTTCATCTGCCTGCTTCATACCGGAAAACACATCGGCCTGATTCATACGAGAAAAGATAACACATCTGCCTGATACATACAGGAAATTTCTTCCGCCTGCTTCTTACGGGAAAATACAACACATCTGCCTGGTACATACAGGAAAGTTCTTCCGCCTGATTCTTACAGGAAAATACAACACATCTGCCTGATACATACAGGAAAGTTCTTCCGCCTGCTTCTTACGGGAAAATACAACACATCTGCCTGGTACATACAGGAAAGTTCTTCCGCCTGATTCTTACGGGAAACACAACACATTTGCCTGTTACATACAGGAAAGTTCTTCCGCTTGATTCTTACGGGAAACATAAAACATATGCCTGTTACATACAGGAAAGTTCTTCCGCCTGATTCTTACGGGAAACATAACACATCTGCCTGTTACATACAGGAATGTTCTTCCGCCTGATTCTTACAAGAAACATAACACATCTGCCTGTTACATACAGGAAAGTTCTTCCGCCTGATTCTTACGGGAAACATAACACATCTGCCTGTTACATACAGGAAAATTCTTCCGCCTTCTTCTTACGGGAAAAGATAACACATCTGCCTGATACTTACAGGAAAGTTCATCCGCCTGATTCGTACGGGAAAACATAACACATATGCCTGGTTCATACAGGAAAGTTCATCCGCCTGATTCTTATGGGAAAATCAGAACACATCTGCCTGATACATACAGGAAAGTTCATCCTCCTGATTCTTACGGGAAACACAACACATCTGCCTGTTACATACAGGAAAGTTCTTCCGCCTGATTCTTACGGGAAACATAACACATCTGCCTGTTACATACAGGAAAGTTCTTCCGCCTGATTCTTACGGGAAACATAACTAATCTGCCTGTTACATACAGGAAAGTTCTTCCGCCTGATTCTTACGGAAAACATAACACATCTTCCTGTTACATACAGGAAAGTTCTTCCGCCTGCTTCTTACGGGAAAAGATAACACATCTGCCTGATACTTACAGGAAAGTTCATCCGCCTGATTCTTACGGGAAAATATAACACATCTTCCTGGTTCATACAGGAAAGTTCATCCGTCTGATTCTTACGGGAGAATCATAACACATCTGCCTGATACATACAGGAAAGTTCATCCGCCTGATTCTTACGGGAAAACATAACACATCTGTCTGGTTCATACAGGAAAGTTCATCCCCCTGATTCTTACGGGAACATATAACACATCTGCCTAGTTCATACAGGAAAGTTCATCCGCTGATTCTTACGGGAAAATCATAACACATCTGCCTGATACATACAGGAAAGTTCATCCGCCTGATTCTTACGGGAAAACATAACACATCTGCCTGGTTCATACAGGAAAGTTCATCCGCCTGATTCTTAAGAGAAACATAACACATCTGCCTGGTTCATACAGGAAAGTTCATCCGCCTGATTCTTACGGGAAAATCATAACACATCTGCCTGATACATACAGGAAAGTTCATCCGCCTGATTCTTACGGGAAAATCATAACACATCTGCCCGATACATACAGGAAAGTTCATCCGCCTGATTCTTACGGGAAAACGTAACACATATTCATGGTTCATACAGGAAAGTTCATCCGCCTGATTCTTACGGGAAACATAACACATCTGCTTGGTTCATACAGGAAAGTTCATCCGCCTGATTCTTACGGGAGAATCATAACACATCTGCCTGATACATACAGGAAAGTTCATCCGCCTGTTTCTTACTGGAAAACATAACACATCTGCCTGGTTCATACAGGAAAGTTCATCCGCCTGATTCTTACGGGAGAATCATAACACATCTGCCTGATACATACAGGAAAGTTCATCCTCCTGATTCTTACGGGAAAACATAACACATCTGTCTGGTTCATACAGGAACGTTCATCCGCCTGATTCTTACGGGAAAACATAACACATCTGCCTGGTTCATACAGGAAAGTTCATCCGCCTGATTCTTACGGGAAAACGTAACACATCTGCCTAGTTCATACAGGAAAGTTCATCCGCCTGATTCTTACGGGAAAATCATAACACATCTGCCTGATACATACAGGAAAGTTCATCCACCTGATACTTACGGGAAAACGTAACACATCTGCCTGGTTCATACAGGAAAGTTCATTCGCCTGATTCTTACGAGAAACATAACACATCTGCCTGGTTCATATAGGAAAGTTCATCCGCCTGATTCTTACGGGAAAATCATAACACATCTGCCTGATACATACAGGAAAGTTCATCCGCCTGATTCTTACGGGAAAATCATAACACATCTGCCTGATACATACAGGAAAGTTCATCCGCCTGATTCTTACGGGAAAATCATAACACATCTGCCCGATACATACAGGAAAGTTCATCCGCCTGATTCTTACGGGAAAACATAACACATCTTCCTGGTTCATACAGGAAAGTTCATCCGCCGGATTCTTACGGGAAACATAACACATCTGCCTGGTTCATACAGGAAAGTTCATCCACCTGATTCTTACGGGAGAATCATAACACATATGCCTGATACATACAGGAAAGTTCATCAGCCTGATTCTTACGGGAAATCATAACACATCTGCCTGGTTCATACAGGAAAGTTCATCCGCCTGATTCTTACGGGAGAATCATAACACATCTGCCTGATACATACAGGAAAGTTCATCCGCCTGATTCTTACGGGAAAACATAACACATCTGCCTGGTTCATACAGGAAAGTTCATCCGCCTGATTCTTACAGGAAAACATAACACATCTGCTTGGTTCATACAGGAAAGTTCATCCGCCTGATTCTTACGGGAAAACATAACACATCTGCCTAGTTCATACAGGAAAGTTCATCCGCCTGATTCTTACGGGAAAATCATAACACATCTGCCTGATACATACAGGAAAGTTCATCCGCCTGATTCTTACGGGAAAACATAACACATCTGCCTGGTTCATACAGGATAGTTCATCCGCCTAATTCTTACGAGAAACATAAAACATCTTCCTGGTTCATACAGGAAAGTTCATCCGCCTGATTCTTACGGGAAAATCATAACACATCTGCCTGATAGATACAGGAAAGTTCATCCGCCTGATTCTTACGGGAAAACATAACACATCTGCCTGGGTCATACAGGAAAGTTCATCCACCTGGTTCTTACGGGAGAATTATAACACATCTGCCTGATACATACAGGAAAGTTCATCCGCCTGATTCTTACGGGAAAACATAACACATATGCCCGGTTCATACAGGAAAGTTCATCTGCCTGATTCTTACGGGAAAAGATAACACATCTGCCTGATACTTACAGAAAAGTTCATCCGCCTGATTCTTACGGGAAAAGATAACATATCTGCCTGATACTTACAGGAAAGTTCTTCCGCCTGATTCTTATGGGAAAATATAACTTGGATATAGCTTTCTACCCTGTTCGCGGTAGTAGCTAACTCCACTGGGGATATTCTGAAAATAACTGTCCGACACCGTTTTCGACAACAAGTGATTACTTCTGAAATCTTGATTTATGAAACCCTGAAATGCTGCCGCAACAGCAAACCTGAGGAAAACCCTCCGCTGGTCGGATAAGATAAACTTCAGCCCATAACTCTGTGGGGAATGATAACAAGAACTGCATCATCACATATCTCACAGTGAGACTTTGAATATCTGGAAAAAGATCTGAGATAGAACCCCATACTCCTGTTGAGAAACACACCTGAAAAGCAAAAGGTTATCCAACCTGATTTATGTTTCATAATGCGTATGTTTGGCAATGGCGTAATGCTCCATACGGCATGGAAATGCTACGCGTTTTCTGGGTAGATGCAAACATGATAATGTATGCAAATGCAACTGCAGGTTCAGACTGCTGGGGAAGCTCTGACAAGCTTGCTTCAACACGGTTGTTGAGGACAAATACCACCCTGTTGGGGATGAACAGATATCGCGAAATATTCTGGCAAAATAAATGCCGGAGATACAACCCACTCTGCCGGGGAGAGATTACACATCGATTTCCACTGGGAGGAAAGAATAACACCTGCTGGGAAGATTAACTCAGCTAGGGGGAGAAGCGACCCTTCTGGGATACAACTATCTAGGAACCGTTTACAAACTCGGAACTACCACTCCGTTGGGGATAATCATCCTGACGAAGTCATGACAACCTGTGGGGAGAAAGAAAACCATCCTCGATGGGGATAATCCTTATGACCTTACTATCTTGGTTGTGCGCCAGGGAAACCCTCCCAGCTGGGGATTGAGCGCGCACATCTTCGACTCTCTGGGGAGTATAACCCTTGCATGGGACACTGATCTCGACTTGCTGGGGATGTCCTGTGGGTAACTCCCATGAGGATACTCTTCTGGGGGAGCCAATCCTTCCTTCGGTAAGGGATAACGTCATTCCAACTCTCTCGGGATAAGATGCGACTAGCCGAGGAATGACATCAACTGAAATCAGGCTCTTCATCAAAAGATTTTGGCTGGGGAAACACGAGTTCCATCCACCTTCTCGGAAATTTGCCCCAGAAATACCAACATGCCCCAGTCTGAATACTTCGTCTTGAAAGGAAAAGCTAGCCATGGTGCTACCTCACAATACCTTGCCCCTGAACCGACACCAATTTCCTGATAAAGACTCTTCGATTTCTGTACCCTGACGGTTAGATATGAATTGTTTCTGCATGTCAAACCCCAAAAGGATGTCCCAACAAAATCTTTTGTTCTTAGGGTGATCTGCCCCGGTCTTGCAATAACCTTTTGCCCCTGATCGGTCGATTCATGAATCGATGCCCCTAGCTGCGAGAGATCTGCCAAATCTCGACCTTACTTGCCCCAGATTAACTGATTCTTGGATGGCTGACTCCCACTGGGGATTAATTGATATATACTGCCCCGACTCACGAAACATTCAGACATTCTGCATTCTATCCTGATCAGACTTCCCACTGTAGGAAACTTTCCTGCTGCATGCGCTTACTCGCACGTAAAACAAGTTGTTCTGCATAAAAGATATATTAAATGCAATGCATATGACAGTTTCAAAATCCAAGTCTGTTCACTGGAAAAAAAATTTTGTGACATATAATGAATCAATTATCAAAATGTCAATATTAATGCTGATAAGAGGAGCCCTTTTAGGAGTCAATTTCGATGCGATCTTTACCGGAGTATGCTCTCGAACTAAACCTGTTTCAATTAGGACTTTTTCGAGTTGTAACGTGGTCAGGTTCACGATTAACAAGGAAAGATATAGGCTCAAAGTTTATTTGGACCCACCCATTCTTCGTGATGTTCTCCAATCCTATGTTCAGCTAATTTGACTTCAGCGTTCACCTATTAAAGGTGGAGTGATAGTTCAAGAAATCATTCTTTTTCGAAGTGACATTCACTCTCTTTTCGTCTTTGTTTGGGCACCGGTAGCCATACGATTTCGTTCTTTTCCGAGGATTTTCTTTCGTGATCCTTTTTCGCTTTTCATTTCTTCGCTTTTTCGTTTTCCCCTAACTTTTTCCTGGACTAACTCTTTTGAATTTCTTCATTTTTGGAGTCCATCGGGGTACCCTAATTTTTGCCTAAGTCGCTTGCTTTCAAGATTCGACTTAGCGAGCTTTTTCTTTTCAATTTTTCTTTTTCTTTTTTCTGAACAAATCGTATGGCCTCGGCTCGTATGACTTGTTAAAGAGATTGTGACTGTTTCACTCCTGATCAGCCAGGTTTAACCATCATGACACTCGTTTTGTTATTTGAACGCTTGGTCAAATTAACTGACACCTATCCTGCCATGGGTTAAGATTGAGGGTTTTTCATTTTCAGAAAGAAACTCCTACTACTAGGCTCAAAGGGGTTAACAAGGGATTATCTTCCTTATATCTTCGGTGTTTGTGGATTTGAAACAATTCCTGTATATCGTCAACAGGTTTTTTTATCCAAGAGCATACAATCGGAAGTTTTTCCGTCATCAGTTTCGTCATCCTCCCCGGATTCCACTTAACAAACGTTTGAAATAAATGAAAACAACAAGAGTGAACATGACTGGATTAATTCAAAACATGCATATTTATTTCATTTATCAATATCAGTTAAAAAACGACAAGTTTTACAAACGAAATTTGCAATTGAACAGAAAGGCATCTACAAATGCAAAGACATGAACAAGATAACATGAAAAATGCCAGTGCCTCAGAACCGAACTTCTTGCACCCTGACTTATTGGCGAGTCAACCATCCTCAGAAACAATTGTTGGAGGTAGTCTGCTGTTGTCTTGACCTGCTTTCCCCGGCCCGACCAAATTTAGGAACCTTTTTCATCAACCCGACCTTTGTTTGTCCGTGGCCCTGCACCACATTGGGGACCCTATCAGAAAAGATGATAGCCTTGTTGTCGATCAAATCTTGGACATTATGCTTGAAAGCGTGGCAACCCTCAATATCATGTCCGGGTGCCCCGGAATGAAACTCACAATGCTTACTGGCGTCGAAACCAAATGGAGGTGCGCCCGTTGATGGGGCCAACATTCTCTTTTCAACAAGGTGCAACCTTAACAAGGTCAGAAAGAGTTCAGCATACGTTGATGGAGGTGCCTCAAACACCCTTTTTGGCCTCCCCTCCTGAATTCTTCGCTGAGTCGGATACCGGCGTTTCATGCGCTGCTGGTTTTGATCAACCCGTTCCTTAGGCTCATGCACTGTCATCCTCAAATTCAGCCCAGGCATTAGCAACTGATGTGGACCTGGGGATTCGGTTTCCAATGATTCCAGGATATGCCTTGATTCTTTTGCAACTTTCAGTGAGGAGATAGGAATATCGGACCCCGAGACCTTTATACCGCCCAACACAAATTCAATTGCCTTCTCCTCCAGCAAATCCTGAATCTTCTGCTTGAACGACTTGCAGTCCGCGATGTTATGCCCCGGTGCATCGGAGTGGAAGACACAATGGGTGTTCACATTATAGCCTGGTGGTGGCTGCCCAGTCAATGGCGCCAAAGTGCGGTGTGTAATCAGTTGAAGTTGGAACAAAAGTTGCGCCAACTGATCATAATCCACCGGAATCTCATAAAATACCCTGCCAGAGAACTTCATCCTTTTACCATACCCCCTTGAGTTATCCTGAGAAATCAGTCGCGCCTGTCGACGAGGAGAATCCAGAGCTTCGAATTGTGTAGAGGGTCTCTTAGGCCTATCATGCCTGGGCACTGGTTCTTCCGACCCCTGTGGGACAAGTAAACCGACCGCAGCTTCGGACATTTGCTCACATTCTCTTCTGAGCACATTCCTCAATATTTCAGCCATCAATCCTACCTGAGCCTTCAATTGGTAATTCTCTTCTTCGAGTGTCTCTTGATTCGAGCGCAGCACGTGCATTTCCTTCATGAATTGCCCCAGTTGGCCTCGAACTTCAATTAACTCAGCTTGAACATGCTCCCTGTCTATCTCTGTAAGTCGGCGTCCAAACCCCTGGCCATGAGGAGTGATATCAGCAGTACCATCACTAGCCCGTGCAATCAGAGGTTGCATAATAGCCTGCAGCTGCTCTTGGCCCTTGACCATGGTTTCCATTGCTTGTATGAACTGCGTCATGTTGCCGCGCATCTCCTGCATCTCATTCTGAACTTGATCCATTATCTATCTTACAGCTGTTTCTGCTTGAATAGCGATGAACTCTTTGGTCGTTAACCCTGGAAACCTGGAAGATGCAGGAAATGAGATACAAGTTTAACAAGTAACTAGCAATGCGAAATGGATATGCAGATGCAATATGTGTCTGTGCGTTAGGGAGATCAACCCCTGATTCTAGTGCCAAAGTGCCAGTGCAGTGACAGTGATAGCAATAAGAAGCTCGAAACCCAATCATAGGAAAACATCTCATATATTGCGGAAAAGCCCGTCAAGTCAGGAATACAATATTACAGGGCATACAATAGGAAGGCATGACCTCAACCAACAATCCTGGTGATGGCCAGCACAGTGCAAATAAAGCATACACATCAATACATGAGATAGTCAAGTGCAACCATATGCCTGGTACTCCTCTAATAATCTCTTAGTCTTGGGATGATTTGGCTGAGCAAGCAACCCTTCGACGAGCGAGTCTCTTTGCCTGATAACACGCTCGAGATCACCAATGGATTCCTCCCAAACACCTTCCCTAAAGCAATCTTCTAGCTTCCGTTTCTGGGATGCAAACTCTTTCTTGCGCTTGATAACTTTGTTCAAGGCATTCTGGACATCATACCTCCACGTAACCTCTTCTGGCTAGCTTTCAACTGGTCTTCCAGCTCAGAGATCTGCAGCTTCAGTTTACCTTTTCTTTCCTTATTGCTGGTCAGCGTGGTGTTCCAGGTTTTGTTGAACGCAGAGATCTCCCGGTAGGCTATATCAAGTGCTTTCTTTTTGGACTCCAGCATATCATGAGAGCTCTTGAAATCTATCCCCAATCGCTCACGCTTCTTTCGTTGCTCAGTCAGTTTTGTGCCCAGTTGATCCACCAGCTTCGTTTGCTGCTCGAAGGAATATACGGCCTCATTCCTTTCGCTCCTGAGTTGCATTAGCTCTTCCTCCAGCTTCTCGTTGGCTTTCATCGACTCTTCTTTCTCCTTCACAACCTGTTCATACCTCTCAATAGGCACAGTAGTTGGCTCCTCAACCACGAGGGGAGCAGGGGGTAACACTGCAGGAAATGGCATTCGTACTTGCTTTGCTCGGTCTTGGATCCAGACTCTGTACGAGGGATAGGCTTGACAATCATTTTTACCCAACAATGGCTTACCCCTTCTGTTGATGTTTCTCCAAGCATTCTGAAGATTGGAAAATAGTTCTCCCTTCAAATCACATGTGAAGTATAGAGATTCCTGTACTTCCTCCTCTTTTGGCGGGTTTTTCAAAGCATACCCGAATTGCCTGATCAATAATGAAGGATTGTAGTTAATACACCCTTTTCTCCCGATTAGAGGAACGTTAGGATATCCAGCACATCTATAGATGATTACAGATCCCAGCAAATCCTTATTAAACCAGACAATGTCTTCTGAAGAAAGTCCCACCAGGTGCTCAGACCAATCCACCGTATCTACAGACTCCGCGAAGATTCCCTTCTTGGGCAGATGACTCTCAAACCACATATACAGTAAAGGCCCACAACAAGAGATGTTCTTGCCCCTCCTGTTCTCGTTCTTATAATGCAGTGAGTGATAGAAATCTCCAATCAAAGTAGGCACAGGATTGCCTGAAGCAAATATATAGAACGCATCCAGATCAGCGAAGTCAGGCAGGTTCGGGAATAGGACATTGCCGTAGATACACAGAGCAAGAACAACATTAAACACAGTCCAACATCCACTCTTGGCATACTCTTGTGCTTTCCCCACCAAGAACTTGAGAGAAAAACCAGACACTCCATTCCACAAGGTCAGCAGCAGCTCTGAAGAGTCTAAATGCAAGGCAAGAGCCAAATCCTCCAGTTTGGGCTCAGCGTCCATGTGAATGAAAGGTACCCTGTTCTGGATGGTCAACTCTAAGATCTTAGCATACTCCTCCATAGTCGGAGCCAGAATGAAGTCAGGGAAAGTAAAACACCTCAGCGGGGGATCATAGAACTGCATCAGCGCGTACAATCCGTTACGCTCATACATGGAGGGTTTATAAACCAATCTAAGTAACTTCTCATAGCTCTTCCTGAAGCTTATCCTCACATCATCATCAGCTAGAGATATCAAACCAAGCAGAGAAGAAACATCTGGAGTAGGCAACCTGTACGCCACAGTCTTCTTCAGGGTGTCCATAATATCGGCAGACAGAAATTCGGGCAACTAGAATCAGGAGTATGAAAATGCACCTGCAGCACAGACACAGGATGAGTATGCAACAATGCAGTATGCAACAGAGATCAAGTGCACATGGCTGAGAAGCCCAATCCACCATGCTGGTCTCAAATAGACCCACAAACTGCTCAGAACCTGGTCTCAAAAGATCCATAACACTGTCCTCAAACACCACTGAACCTCAATCAAGAAAAACCGGTAATCTGGAGGTCAAGTTACCTACATGCCCCAACCCCTCTCACAGGTAGGTGTCCTAATAACTAACACAAGGTACGGAATCCTATGCGGTCGTCGGCGTCACAGACTTTCAAGACTGATGATACGATACCCAGAAGGTGTGGCATCATCATGTCCTGAAGAGGCCTCACTTAGCCAACTTCCAAATGATCGGTCCCCGGAGTCGACAATCCAACTATCCAACAACCCCCTCAACCCAAAAGGTTGAAAAAGAAGTCAACCAGAAGAACCTTGTCCGAGCGTGGATTTTGCGTGACACTGGTACATGCAAAGCATGCACGCGCCCACTACTTTCCATAACAAATTCTAGGTGCACTCAAGCCCAGGTCCGGCTTATCTCTCAATAGATCACCCCATCCCCACAACAGCAATAACAATATAAAGCTAACAATAAAATGCGGAAAAATAGAGACAGAAATGTAAATCCATACAAAACCCACGACGGGAAAACAAGCGCTAGGATTGACTCGCGTAGGGAACCGTTGGAGTCCCCAGCAGAGTTGCCAGCTGTCGCTACTGCGAAAATCGGCGCCGGCTAAACAGAAGAGTCGCCACCGTGCGTTATTTATCCCAACGGAGGAAAAGGAAACGCTCGAAGTAAACCTAACGCAAAGACGGGAAAGGAATGGTCATCGCAACCAAATCCTGGATTCGAGAGTCGGTTACGCAAGGGGAAGGTATTAGCACCCCTCACGTCCGTCGTACTCGACGGGATCCATGCTTGTTTTCTAGTACGGATTGTTATTCTATCTACTCTAAAGGGCCTTAGTTAAAAGAAAAATGACTCGGCAAAGTATCGCACTTTATGCCTACGTATTCCCGTCTGGAACGAGAAATCAGAGTCAACGTAGTTCGCCTACCTACTGGAAAGGAGGGGAAGGTTGCTCGCTAGGATACGGCATCCTATGCCTACGTACTTTCATACAGCATGAAAGATCAGAGCAAATGTAGTTCGGGCTACGGAAGACACAGATTTGTCTGTTTATCTTTTATCCTTCTGAAAAGGTTTTCTCCTGATTACGGGTCCAAGCGGACAAAAATGACGTTTTGATTGGTTTTCAGTTTTTTACGCAAGAACTGTTTTTTATGATGTTTGCAATCTCTGACGCACTAGAGACTATGACTTGAGAGTGCCTACGTCGCGTGTCACCCAAAGGGTACCACACTAAGCAGTCAGACTACTGGAAAGAAACTCTCCAGTAACCCTTTCTCAAATAGCATAAGGCTCGTAGCGTACGACATCAATTAACCTTATTACTGTGTTTTGAATGATTTTGAGATAGAAGAGAAAGAACTCTAAAAACCTATGGTTTGAAATGGGAATCAAAACTACCCTAATGTTATCATGCACGGATAATCACCTAATGTATGTCATGTTTCTCTCTTGCACAGAGAAAAACAGAGATCCTATGGGATAAACGGAAAAGAAACAGCATATATACCGTAAGCAGTAAAATGCATGAGATGCAGCAATACAAGCGAGGCAAGGGAGTCCCACTCAACCTCGAACCTGGGAAAACAATAGGCAAAGTGAAACAGCTTCACTTCAAACCTAAGGGGCAAGATGAACAAGCCAACAAACAATACATAAAAAAGAAATAAAATCCAACACCAGCCCTGACAGCAACACCAGCTTCTACAACAAGTAGTTCAAACAGCACCAGCTCTGGCAGCTATAGTTGATTAACAGCAACAAGGTTGACAGTAACCCCTTCAAGTAAGACCCCATCTCAATCTTCAACCATCCTCAAGATTTAGATAAGCTCATGTCTTCAAAAGTATCCCAGCTCTGGCAAGCAATGAACCCCAACAAATAAACAGCTTCAAACAGCATCAAAACCCTAATTCCAACAGATATCCAGCTTTGACAGGTACATGCTTTATCTTCACCAATCTTCAATGAACTCCTTATCTTCAATGGACTTATATCTTCAAGGCAAGCACTCCCAGGAGAGAATCACTTAACAGATTAAGTCGAAATGCTAAACAGCTTATTGACAACCAAAGGAAGCCTATAAGTGTTTACCATTATAGGAGAAAGGTTACCTCAATGTTCTACCTCCAAAATAAGCCACTTATCCCTCCAAAGGAGGGATGTGAATATCTTAGAAGGACTTCTTGTCATAGGGAGGAATAGAAGTACAAGATGCTTTCTATGTTTGTAACAAGAAATCATTCTAATCTAAGGCTCTCCCTATTTCTCCTATCTCCTAAGTCTTCACAAACCATCTGCCAGGAATGGAATCTCCATGCATCAAGCTCTATCCCTTGTCTTCAATCATCATCCAAGGTCTTCATTAGCTCCAACAAGCAAAACCTAAGCCCCAAGCCCAATTGAAATGCCCAAAACCCAACAAACAAAGTAACATCCCAAGTGGGATACACACCAATATCAACCAAGTTGCAAAAATCAAGTAAAATATTAAAACTCACTATAAAATCCTAGATTAATTTCCAAGGGAACCTAACTATATACCTTGTACCCCATATAAACCCCAAGGCCGAAATCAAATTTAAAACCCCAGAACTATGCCCTAAACTACACCTAAGTGTTGTGAAACCCTAATTCTGATACCTCTCCTATCTATCTCTCAAATGAATCTAAGTTTTAGTCACAAAAATATGACAAAATTCCTAAGGGTACATGCTTCCCTAATCTAATCAGCCTCACAAGAATCAATCAAAAATCATGCACCAATCTCTCATACTAAATTCAGAAAAATTAAGTACTAAACAAATGCAAAATAAAAACAATCAAATTGTAAAATATGCCAAAAATATAAAATGCATGAAATGAATGTTTTTATTATTTCACAATTTTCTAGAGGTCCTAAGGGAACTAGGGAAAAAAAATTCCCATCCAAAAATGCTTATTTATCAATTTATTGTGAATTATTTACTAACCTATATGCAAACATGAAATAAAATGAAAATCAGCTAAAAAAGAGAAATAGGCGTGGTGAATAGCAATTTTATCTAGTTCAAAAATGAATTGGGCTCAGGAGGGGGGGTGCCAATATCAGACGCGCTAAGCCCAACCCAATCAGAAAACAAATGGAAAAAAAACAAGGAAAAAAGGAAAAACCCGGTGGCGAATAGCAAGAACTTTGCATGTTATTTCCCATTGGGCCCAAAGGAGGGGTGTGGTTAGCAATTCTGGTCCATGGCCCAAAACACAATTCAACAGAGAGGGGTGTCATGGGGAAAACGGTGGTACGATTAGCAAGGGGGAAACGGGCCTAAGGCCCAAATCCAACATCACCCAAACTTCAGTACACAAAACCTAACTCTATCTCCCTTTCCCCTCCTACTGTTCATAATCCTTCCTTTCCAAACCCTAGACGGCGCTCTCCACTCCTCTCTCAAACTCACTCTCTGAACAAACTCTCTCCCACACAATCATCCGATAACCTTCGTTCTAAATCCATTTACTAACATTATTCATCAAAAATCCAACGCTATCACTCCCTATCATTCAAAATCTCAGCTCAAAATGAATTTCTCTATCTTAACCTCGTTCAACTAAAACCTAGTTCTTAAACTAAAAACAAAACATCAAGCCAGAAAGTTCAGAATGGAACCTGGAGGAGACGATGGAACTGATGAGGAACTGAAGATGTTGATGCGAGGCGAAGTCCACGAAGAACTCAAACGGATTTCTAACGGATCTCAGTTGACGTTCACAGATCTCCAGCGGTGTTTACGTTCTTGTGCCGAACGAGAGAGCTTAACGAACTGGAGAGAAAGATAGGAAGGGAATCTTGAGTATCTGAAGATTTGAGAACTTCTTTGATATCCTTGGGATTTGCTGAAGAAACGCTTATGAAGATATACGGATAATGAAGATCACTGGCTTTGACGAAAATCTGGAAAAAGCTCGCTGAAGAAACTCTTGAATCTAGAACGTGCCGCTGAAGATCCCTGCGCAAATCTTGATGGAAGTTTCTGGAGTTCTTGTTGATGAGTTTTGGATGAAGATTCTCATGGCTTTCTGGCGAAGATCTGGAAATGATGAAGGTTCTTCGATGAAGGTTCTTGAGGTTGCATGCGAATCTGGGCGAGAGATGATGAACTTGATGAATGTTGGAATGATGATCTGGAAAATTCGCTAAGCAGATTGATGAACTTTGATATTGAATGGATGAATGTGATGGAGATTTTCTGGAAACATATAATGGTATGGATGAATTTTGTGATGAATTCTTGATCACAGTTGAAGATTTGATGATGATCTGAAAAGAAAGATGAAGATGGGATGAATTGGATGGAGATTGGCAGATTCCGGCGACCGTTGCAGTGGCTTCGGCGACTGTTACGGTTGTTGGCGGTGACGGTTATCGGTGTTGCATGCCGGTCCGGTGAGGGAGGGTTAGTGGAATACACCTGTCACACATGCAAGGCTACGGTGAGAGACGCACACACGTGTGGGGGTAGGGATGTTGTATGAAGGCCAAGTGGCCAAAGGGAGAGTCAGTGGAAGGATGATGTGTGAATCATGCAGAGGTTTTGGGAAGTGAGGTGGTGGACCCGAGAATGCACACATGGGGTTGTTTTTATAGTGCCAAGTGGCGTGTTGGACTTTGGGCTTTCCGAATTTATGGATAAATGGCCCAATAAACAAAACTCTGATGGATTAATGAATGAATTGATATTGATGGATAATGAAAATGATAATGAAGATTAGTAAAACTGAAGGGATGATTAATGAAATAAAATGGATCAATGGACTAATTAAATCGATGCAATTAACTGATGCTAGGTTAAAACGAAAATGGAAGATGATTAATGGAAAAGATGATTAATAAACTGAAACAATTAATACGAAAAAATGGTTTAATAAACCTAAATCTAATGAATTAATATTCTAATTAAAGCTAAAAATCAATTAATATTCTAAAATCTATTTAAAAATCTATTGTCCTATTTAATACAAAAAACTATTATCTAATATTCTAATAAATCCTAAAAACAAATATAAAATCTATTAAAATATAGAAAAAGACCATTAAATCCTAAGAATGCAAATAAAGGCAATTAACCCAAAATAAAAGAGACCGCCAGACCAAGATAAACGGTAAACCCGGACACCGAAATGTCATCGAAAACGCCGTAAGCTGAAAACACCCAGGAAGCGCACGACTTCTCAAAAAATGAACTCCGATTATCCGGATTGGTCCGAGACGTCCAAAATATGGAAATGGCCTGTGATCCTGATAACACCAATATGATTGTGAAAATGCAATGCATGCGGTATGCGAGTGCGAATGCAAAATGAGCCAAAACATAAACCAGATGTGGGAACCGGTTGGTCAAATTTTGGGGTGCAACAACTACGTAACCATTAGTGGTTAGTATGTAATGCGAAAAAATACGATGCGTCATGAATCGACTAATCTAAGGGTAAAATTTGGGGTATGACACCGTCTTTATAATTTCTGCCATTATTTTTGGTATCGTGAATCTTTTAACCAAAATTTCACAACAAGCTTAGAAATGTAGAGATCGTTGAACGATAATTCTTTCCCTCGCACCGATTCCTGTGGAGACGATATAAATTCCTGAGCAAATTCTTTGAAAACTAAATTTTTGCTCCTTGCCACTTTATTGCAGTTCGAACAATGCAGCAAAAAATATAGGAAAAAACGGTTTGTGTTTGTGAAAGATGAAGAGTTCAGGAAGAAGCTTGTTCTTGTTAAAAGATTCAGAAGATGGGAAAAGGTTAACAATGTTAGTGTTCACTATTTATAGGTTGATGAAATGAAGCGGTTCAGTTCAAGCATTGATGGTTGAAGAGATCGTGGGACACGTGCCAATTGGAGAGCAAGTGATGAGACGGTGAAAGTTGAGCTGGCCCAAAATCTTCTTGGAACTAAGAGCGTAATAACTGCAATAAAGATTCTCACATGGGTTTGAGAAAAAATGTCATGATGACAATGACATTATAGCAGACCAAAAGTTTATGGCGTCGAAAGAAACTTTCAAAAAATGCCTTTTTCTCCATTTTAGTCGAAAACGACATTTTAGGGGGAAATTTGTTAGCTCAAAGTTTCAATGTCAAGGTTTGATTGAGTATGATGAGCAAAAGAAATATTTTTAAGTTGTTTTGAAATTCGATAGGAGTATCACTGAAGATCTTAGTCGAAGAGATCCATTGTAAATGGGGATATGCTGGTTTAGACTCAGAAATATTTTTTACTTTAGATTGCTATTTCGACGAAAGCAATATTGAGGTTGCGTTCGACGAAGATTTTAAATTTTGAATAAGGACGATAATTGTCATTTGTCATTATCCGTTTCTCAAAGGTGATGCATGTAAAGCTTTGGCGAATTGAAAACATGCAAGTGAAACGTGTCATTTTCTGGAGAAAAGACTGTTGATAGCGGCTATTTTCGACGTAGTATAAATAGCAGTTTTAGTTGTAGGATTTGTGTGTGTTTAATCATTATACAAATACTGAAAAATTACTCAAAGTATCTAAGTGTGTTGAGAAAAGAGTTCGTTGAGAATGTACGTCTGAAACACCATATTTTCATTTCAATTGAAGCTATTTTCAGTTTTATCATTTACTTTTTCAATTGCAATTTACTTTGAAGTTCTTTATTGCAATTCCTTTACAAATTCTGCAATTTACTTTTAAACTTTAAACAACATTCTTCAATCATAGACATTGTCGAAATGTTCATAGACAATTAAATATTGTTTTAACAATAACACATGTCTTAGGATTCACTGGTTGATCATGTAATGTAAACTATTTTTGGAGACTAGCAGTTGCTTACCAATTTTCATGCTAAACACTCATCTCATCTTGGCGCGATGCATTAAAATTGTGGCGCGATTCCACACAAGGTCTAACGCTTTTTTTAAAACTCTATAAAGGGGTTTTTTCACACTTTTTGGGGATATTCTTCTGTCAACTTAATTCTGACGACAAAGAAATTTTGTGGAGCTCTAGAGCAAAGGTTTTCACCATTGAAAGTCAAATTATATACCAAGAGGTTGGGTATACTGACTCAGTTAAACCGTTGTGGTAATTGAGTTAATCACCATAAGGGTAGATAAATGCTAGCATCAACAGTAACATAATGGGGGTTCAAGACAAAACATATTCGCCTCTCGCATTCTGATAACATTTCTATTATTTACTTTTCGTATTCAAACTAAAAAACTTCCCTTATTTTTAATTCGCCATCGTACAAGTTATTAACTTACAATTCCCGTAAAGACGATTTCTTTTATTATTATTTCGACACTATCAATACACTTGTCAATTTTTCAACACTTTCTAAAATCTTTCTTCCTTTGCAAGATGTCGAAATCCATTGTTGAGTCGCAACACAAAAGTAATCTACCTGTCAACCGTAAACATTAGTCGTTATCATGCTCTGAAAGTCAGAGAATTTCAATCAGTTGAATAGATTTTTCGACGATCTCAAAGAAGAAAAATAAGACAAAGTGAAAACTAGACTTAAATAGAGGATATAACATTTTAAAACAAAAAATATCGAGGTTTAGATACGTCAATAAGGAAACAAGACTTTATTTATGAAATATTGATAGAATTAAATTCTTCAATTTACCTTAAAATATCTCAATAATAATTGAAAAAGTCAAAATCCATGTTATGCTACAATAACAAGAAAATATTATACATAAGTAATATTATTATAATATATGAAAAATAAAAAATACACACAACCTATTTTAAAATAATGATTTAAATAAAGTTTTCCTGAAGTGAAAAGTTCTCTTAAGGACACATTGAATAACAAAAAAACATTAACAAAACAGTGCCTCAATTCAAGCTAACACAATTATTTTTTTAACTAACAATTTATAATCTTTATGTGAGAAGAGATGGAGTATAATGAATGCGTGATAATGTTTTTCTTGTATGTATTAACATTGAGGAACTGAATGTTACAAAAATTGAAGAAAGCTAGGTGAGAGACAAAGAGAATAGCCACAAGATCCAAGATAAGGGAATCCAAAAAGAAAATGCTGATTAGAGAGTTCGATGAATGGTATTCCAAAAGTATCATCTATTTCCTGAGAAACTCTAACTCTACTAACTCTTAACAACATGATGAAGCATAAAAAAAGGAAATCCAAAAAGAAAATGCTGATTAGAGAGTTTGATGAATGGTATTCCAAAAGTATCATCTATTTCCTGAGAAACTCTAACTCTACTAACTCTTAACAACATGATGAAGCATAAAAAACGGAAATCCAAAAAGAAAATGCTGATTAGAGAGTTCGATGAAACATAAGCGTAAGCGTTACATACTCATTTCATTTCATTGTCGTACGCATTGACATACGCAGTTAGCATTTGCATGTTTTCTACTTGTTGTCGTTGCCTGAGTCGTTACCGCCAAGTAATTGGGTTTGTCTGCTCTCTCCAAGTAGATCGTCAGCCCTAGGCATAAAATACTATTTGTTTCCAACCAATCCCCACAGAGTTCAACCCTCGTGGACGATAGTTATTTCCATTATCTTTCCGCACTAGGATGAGATAATTCCCATTCGATTTTATTTTCTCAATGGAGTCTTGTTTGTCAGTTCTCTCTAACCCAATTCTAGAACGAACTTCGGTCCTATTGATCACCGAATGCACCTGGATGTGCATTAATTTTGCACTATCTTTCAAGGAATCTGTTACAACGTCGATATGCGACTGTTCTCACCTGAGAAGCTTATCACCTTTATTACAACTTTCATTATCAACCTTCATTCCAATTTACCTTGCAAATTTCATTACAACCTTCATTACAATTTACCTTGCAATTTACATTACAACCTTCGTTACAATTTACCTTGCAAATTTCATTACAACCTTCATTACAATTTACCTTACAAGTTTCATCACAACCTTCATTACAATTTACCTTGCATATTTTCATTACAACCTTCATTAAAATTTACATTACCTGTTACCACCTCTACAAGCAGTTTTCCCCCCGAGAAGCTTATCATTGCTACTCTTGCAAATAAGCGGTATTTCTCACGTGAGAAGCTTATCCCATCTTCGTTATGACTTGCAGTAAAGAGCCATCTCCATCGAGCAGCTGGGCTTCCATTTTTCTTTTCATCTTGAAGTACGGGGAGGTTTGAACTGAACCATATTCAGGAGAGCACGATCTTGAATTATGAAGACGTTCATTTTATCTTTTAGCAAAAGAAGAAACCGAATCATGTTCACGGAGCACAGACCTGAGACGTGAAGAAATTTATTTTATCTATGAAGTTTCCGTCTTTATTCACAGGTAAGCAACCGTTCTCTTTATCTGAGGTCTTATCCAGTTTGACATATAAGTCCTTTCCAACGATAAGTGGAAGTTCTCTCTCGAGAAAGCTTATCTGGGCATTTCCCATTAAAGTCCATTTATTTTGGCATATAGTCGGTTTTACCCTGTATATTTTCCCCGGATTCTTGAAAATTCTGTTTGATCCTGTCACGAGGGAAAGTTTCCAAAAGCTCGGATGTTATTCTTTGCTCAATGCTCCAGCATTCTGTTAATCGGTCCTAAAGTCGTGCAAATTCAGTTGTATTTTTTTACCCTAGAGTATCAGCCAGTCATGCCTGAACCTGTTGAATAATTACTCTCAGATATTCCCCGGTGGAGGCCGTCTCATCGGTGCCATCTCCATTGAGGATCCTATTCGTACTGTTCCCTTTCTGAAAGTGAAAATTGGTCGTGCTCACACCAGTTGACCATCACTTTAGAATTCCCCAGTGTCGTGTTGTCATCCCAGCGCATCGTATTCCCCAGTGTGTTTTCTCGTAGCGTCTGTCCTCTATGTCGTCGTGTCGTTCGCATTTCTGCATTTAACATTTCATCATAGGCATCATATTAAATTCATGGCATTGTCAACTTTAGTCCGTTCCGTTTTGTCCATAGCATTACATCTTACTGTATCTAAGGGCAAAATTTTCGGTTAACTATATTTAAATCCCTTTCACCATGATTTCTCGAGCCTACGTCGCTCAAATCATCCGGTAAAGTTATTTAAATAAGGGCAATTGTAACACCCCAAATTTTGCCCTAAGATTTGTTCGAATCATCTCACATTCCATTGCATTTTTGCATTGCATTTAGCCAGTCACTAACAAGTTGTGTAGTCGTTTGATTTTTGCAGGAAAATATCAGGTGGTGGGCTCTTTAGCTCATGAAGGGTAAAATGGTCATTTGTGCGCAGCCGGCTGTCAATTTTTGAAACTGAGTTGTAGTCAGGAAAGTTGAGCCGTTTGAGTCCGTTGATGAGAACTGAGGCTAAAGTTGCTTATCGGAAGAGTTTGATCGGAGGCTGTGTTTCAGATGGTTAAATCGGGAATGTAATTTGAATTGGAAGAGTGTGGTCATGGGACGAATTGGATTTTATTCTAATGAGGTTGTCCAGTTGAAATGCCAGAAAGATTGGTGTAACACCCCCTTTCTATACCCTCAAATAATACAATTAATCATTTAGGCACAAATTCAAAATTTCATCAGAGTAAGTTTATAAAACGGTATAAAAGGGACATGCCACATTATCCGAAAATCACACATATAAAACACCTGCTCATATATAATGATATGCAACAACAGGGTAACACCCACGAGAAAATATCTAGAACAAAGGCGGAACATCCAAATATTTCATAATTCTCTAACACATGTATTCATATATACAAATCATCAACCAACATGGTTACATAACTTTCATCAGCAGATACATATACACATGCATCACAAAAGAAACAAAACAACTTCTAGCTACCCGGTGCTACATATCAGAGCCGACCAACTAAAGGATGAAGCCACGCCTCACAAAAGATCTCCATCAATCTAATCTGCAATGCCTCATAGAGCATTATAAAACAGCAGAAGGGTGAGAAACAATATCATAACAAATAATGCATAAAGGCATATATATATATATATATATATATATATATATATATATATATATATATATATATATATATATATATATATATATATATATATATATATATATACATCATATCCACAATCATGCATCTTACGCTTTCTCACCACGACTCACATCGTACATCGCAATGTATCCACTAAAGTCTATTTACAAATAGAACATCAAGCATAAACAATATGCATCATTAAGGTTTATATCCATTCAGGAACATTCATACATGTTACACACATATACATATATACATATATTCATTCATACATATATATACATATATATATCTTCAAGCATTTCATTATGTCATTCACATCTTTCACATTATTCTAATAAACATACACAACATGCTTATTTCGCCATACATCATGCACAGATGTCAACATGCAAATCATAGAGGCCAACTCGCTACTCTACACAAATGCAACACATTATCGACTTAATCGTCCGTCAGATTCTCCTAAGAATCAATTCACTCCCACCCCTCATGGGTATCCTATAACTCATCAGATCTTCCTAGAAATCACATCACTCATCAGATCTTCCTAGAAATCACATCACTCATCAGACTCTCCTAGGAATCACACCATTCATCAGATTCTCCGAGGAATCACACCATTCATCAGATTCTCCAAGGAATCACACCGTTCATCAGATTCTCCAAGGAATCACACCGTTCATCAGATTCTCCAAGGAATCACACCGTTCATCAGATTCTCCGAGGAATCACACCGTTCATCAGATTCTCCGAGGAATCAAGTCATTTAGCAAATTCTCCGAGGAATCACATCTTTCATCAGATTCCCCGAGGAATCAATTCGTTCATCAGATTCTCCTAGGAATCACTTCATTCATCAGACTCTCCTAAGAGTCACACCACTCATCAGACTCTCCTAAGAGTCAACAGCACAAGAATGTACTTCATACACTTCTTGAAATGCAACCACGTTTGCGAACATGCTCATGCATTCTTCACATTCATTGCATATATTCATTATGCATCCACTATATATACATATCACAATACATACATACAGTCATCATATAATCTCATCATGCATTTCTATTACATTCAAGTAATGCACCAAAATGCCAAACGACCACATTCCACACTTCACGATTCATAAACTAGGATTCACGCCATACGGCTACCCACAACATATCATAACTAGCATACAAGCTACTCAAATCAAGAAGAGGTCGATCGCAACCGAAACCCCAAGCCAAAACAGCACGAAGCAACAGGGAAGGCTCATCCTGCTACGTTCGCTACACGCTCGCCTAGCGAGCTGCTAGCGAGCGTTCGCTACCTGCTCGCCTAGCGAACTGCTAGCGAGCACAAACAAAAGCTCCAGACTTCGTTCGCTACCTCGTTCGCCACAACGAACCATCAGCGAGTCATTCGCCACTCCCTTCGCCTCCAGCGAAGAATGCCAAAACCTTACTGTCCCAAGTCTGGGACCATTCGCTACGCACTCGCCTAGCGAGCTGCTAGCGAGTGCTCGCGGCCTGCTCGCCTAGCGAGCTGCTAGCGAGTCGCCTGCGAACAATAACATTCAGTTCTGTCCTAGCACTTCCAACTCACCAAAATCACCCGATTAAATCCAATGTCGTTCCAGTAGCCTTAGTCTAACATATATCGACTAATCTACATCTTCTAAACACGATTCTAACCGTTAAACAACGATTTCTATCGATTAATCCAATTTCGACCTAAAAATGGAAAGTGTAGAAACTACCAAACAAATCCAAATCTAGTACATATATGATCTTATACATTATTAAGATGATAGAACTTCTCACCCTTACCTGATTAATCGCAAGCTTTGGTTGATCTTGAAGAATCTAGGTTTTCTCTTCTTTCTCTTCTCTTTCTCCTCTTCTTCTTTCTTTTCCCTTTTCTTTCCTTTCTATTTCCTCTTTTATATATTTCTCATTATTTTCCAAAACATCAACTAATTCAATATCTCATAAAATATCTCACTTAACATTAAATAGGAAATGTCCAAAATACCCTCCAAACTATTTTCTCCGAAAACTCCCAAAATCGGTTAAAATAGAATAATATGCAAACTTAACATATTTCCACACAAATTCCACATTCAAATAATATTCGCCCAATTAAACCAAAAAGGACTCAACGAAAAAGGAATAGTCGAAATCGGGGCGTTACAACTCTCCCCCACTTAGGAATTTTCGTCCTCGAAAATATCACCTGGTTCAAACCATACCGGACACGACTTTCGCACCCTCTCTCCATTTTCCAAGTTACACATGATCTCTTACACGTATACTTCCATACCACAATCATAGTCATACCGCATGACTCAAATAAGATCGTCAATCCACGTCAATCTCCATTGGAGGTTACAGGCACACCGCATACCCTCCACCAGGAACAACATCACGGTTGTTCTACCCCGGCGATCTCTTCACTAGGAATGACACATAGTCATTCTACCCTAGCGAACACAACCCTAACACTTATACCTCATCAGGAATGACATACTAGTCATTCTACCCCAATGAGCTTGAATCTCGGATACAAACTTTCATCCAACATCATCATTTTAAAGTCTTCATTCTCATTCACCATCAAATCAACAGAATTCAATCCAACTCCTCTCTTCGGCGGTACATCCTCAACACCTTCCACAAATACTTTTGGGAAGTCACGCACCACTGGAAACACGTCCAGTTCAACCTTACCCTCTGCTGACACTGATGCAGCCAAATTAAACACTCGAGTCCCGTCCATTAGAAGTTTCTCCAACTCTTCCATGGGCAAGAAACTCTCATCCTCTCCAACAGGGGATAACAATCTACTCTAGTTCCATAACAAAGTCCTTACCATACATAGTCAAGAGACAACTTAATCATACCAAAGACGTAGTTACCGACCGCGAAGCGGGCGTCTCAATAACCATATTACCATCACAAGTAAATATACAAAAATCTCAAACACTTAATGTACTCAAAGAATATTGTCAATAAAGCACGTACCTCAAATCAACGATTCGCTTTGGTAGTGTCTGACTTCGCCAATGCAAATACTTTCCCATTTACTGAAGCTTGCTTCGGTTTAGGACACTTAGCACTGATGTGACCTACTTCTCCACAATTGTAGCATTTCACTACATCCATTCTACAATCCTTAGCATCATGCCCAAGAACTCCACAGTTAGAGCACTTGATCTTGGGTTTTCCACACATGAAAGACTTATGACCCATCTCGCCACACTTGTAGCATTTAATGGATCCAGAACTCTCTCCTCCAGATCTCTTAACAAAGTTTTCCCTATGCTTGCCCTTATCAGCTGGCATCACATAAGGTTCACTCCTTACTTGTCGCTTTTCTTTCTCCTCCTTCAAACTCTTGTAGTGAGTAGAATGAGCTTTACGATCTTCTTCAAAAATTCGACAACATTCGGTCAAGCCCGAAAATCTTCTAATCCTCTGGTAGCCCACCGCTTGCTTGATCTCAGGACGCAAGCCGTTCTCGTACTTAACACACTTAGAAAATTCTGCCGTCACCGCGTCATAGTGAGGATGAAATTTTACTAACTCCATAAACTTAGCCGTGTAATCTACCACGGACATATTGCCTTGTTTCAACTCAAGGAATTCCATTTCTTTCCTTCCCTTCACACTCTCAGGATAATACTTCCTCAAAAATTCAGCACGAAATAAATCCCAAGTTATATCCTCGTCATCTACTTCAAGCACTTGTCTCATATCGATCCACCAGTCATCGACTTCTTCCCGTAACATGTGAGATCCAAGTCTCACCTTATTGCCTTCAGCACAGTTCATAACTCTAAAGATCCTCTCGATCTCCTTCAACCAAATCTGGGCACCGTCCGGGTCAAACCTTCCTTTGAATACCGGCGGTTGGTTCTTTCTAAACTCATCATTAGCGTTCACATTCGGCGCACCCTGCACCGCTCTAGACATCGCCTCCAATGCCGCATCCATAGCATTGTCATTACGACCTGCCATATTCTGATTACCCGCAAAATAACAACAAGGTTAAACAATCGTTAACCAATCAAAATAACGAGACAGACACAACTGACTCAACACTGGCTCTGATACCACTTAATGTAACACCCCCTTTCTATACCCCCAAATAATACAATTAATCATTTAGGCACAAATTCAAAATTTCATCAGAGTAAGTTTATAAAACGGTATAAAAGGGACATGCCACATTATCAGAAAATCACACATATAAAACACCTGCTCATATATAATGATATGCAACAACGGGGTAACACCCACGAGAAAATATCTAGAACAAAGGCGGAACATCCAAATATTTCATAATTCTCTAACACATGTATTCATATATACAAATCATCAACCAACATGGTTACATAACTTTCATCAGCAGATACATATACACATGCATCACAAAAGAAACAAAACAACTCCTAGATACTCGGTGCTACATATCAGAGCCGACCAACTAAAGGATGAAGCCACGCCTCACAAAAGATTTCCATCAATCTAATATGCAATGCCTCATAGAGCATTATAAAACAGCAGAAGGGTGAGAAACAATATCATAACAAATAATGCATAAAGGCATATATATATATATATATATATATATATATATATATATATATATATATATATATATATATATATATATATATATATATATATATATATATATATATATATATATATATATATATATATATATATATATATATATATATATATATATATATATATATATATATATATATATATATATATATATATATATATATATATATATATATATATATATATATATACATCATATCCACAATCATGCATCTTACGCTTTCTCACCACGACTCACATCGTACATCGCAACGTATCCACTAAAGTCTATTTACAAATAGAACATCAAGCATAAACAATATGCATCATTAAGGTTTATATCCATTCAGGAACATTCATACATGTTACACACATATACATATATACATATATACATTCATACATATATATATATATATATATATATATACATATATATATCTTCAAGCATTTCATCATGTCATTCACACCTTTCACATTATTCTAATAAACATACACAACATGCTTATTTCGCCATACATCATGCACAGATGTCAACATGCAAATCATAGAGGCCAACGCGCTACTCTACACAAATGCAACACATTATCGACTTAATCGTCCGTCAAATTCTCCTAAGAATCAATTCACTCCCACCCCTCATGGGTATCCTATAACTCATCAGATCTTCCTAGAAATCACATCACTCATCAGACTCTCCTAGGAATCACACCATTCATCAGATTCTCCGAGGAATCACACCATTCATCAGATTCTCCAAGGAATCACACCGTTCATCAGATTCTCCAAGGAATCACACCGTTCATCAGATTCTCCAAGGAATCACACTGTTCATCAGATTCTCCGAGGAATCACACCGTTCATCAGATTCTCCGAGGAATCAAGTCATTTAGCAGATTCTCCGAGGAATCACATCTTTCATCAGATTCTCCGAGGAATCAATTCGTTCATCAGATTCTCCTAGGAATCACTTCATTCATCAGACTCTCCTAAGAGTCACACCACTCATCAGACTCTCCTAAGATTCAACAGCACAAGAATGTACTTCATACACTTCTTGAAATGCAACCACGTTTGCGAACATGCTCATGCATTCTTCACATTCATTGCATATATTCATTATGCATCCACTATATATACATATCACAATACATACATACAGTCATCATATAATCTCATCATGCATTTCTATTACATTCAAGTAATGCACCAAAATGCCAAACGGCCACATTCCACACTTTACAATTCATAAACTAGGATTCACGCCATACGGCTACCCACAACACATCATAACTAGCATACAAGCTACTCAAATCAAGAAGAGGTCGATCGCAACCGAAACCCCAAGCCAAAACAGCACGAAGCAACAGGGAAGGCTCATCCTGCTACGTTTGCTACACGCTCGCCTAGCGAGCTGCTAGCGAGCGTTCGCTACCTGCTCGCCTAGCGAACTGCTAGCGAGCACAAACAGAAGCTCCAGACTTCGTTCGCTACCTCGTTCGCCACAGCAAACCATCAGCGAGTCATTCGCCACTCCCTTCGCCTCCAGCGAAGAATGCCAAAACCTTACTGTCCAAAGTCTGGGACCATTCGCTACGCACTCGCCTAGCGAGCTGCTAGCGAGTGCTCGCGGCCTGTTCGCCTAGCGAGCTGCTAGCGAGTCGCCTGCGAACAACAACATTCAGTTCTGTCCTAGCACTTCCAACTTACCAAAATCACCCGATTAAATCCAATGTCGTTCCAGTAGCCTTAGTCTAACATATATCGACTAATCTACATATTCTAAACACGATTCTAACCGTTAAACAACGATTTCTATCGATTAATCCAATTTCGACCTAAAAATGGAAAGTGTAGAAACTACCAAACAAATCCAAATCTAGTACATATATGATCTTATACATTATTAAGATGATAGAACTTCTCACCCTTACCTGATTAATCGCAAGCTTTGGTTGATCTTGAAGGATCTAGGTTTTCTCATCTTTCTCTTCTCCTTCTCCTCTTCTTCTTTCTTTTCCCTTTTCTTTCCTTTCTATTTCCTCTTTTATATCTTTCTCATTATTTTCCAAAATATCAACTAATTCCATATCTCATAAAATATCTCACTTAACATTAAATAGGAAATGTCCAAAATACCCTCCAAACTATTTTCTCCGAAAACTCCCAAAATCGGTTAAAATAGAATAATATGCAAACTTAACATATTTCCACACAAATTCCACATTCAAATAATATTCGCCCAATTAAACCAAAAAGGACTCAACGAAAAAGGAATAGTCGAAATCGGGGCGTTACAATTGGTCGGGATTTCGTATCAGAGATGAGATTAATCAAATAAATCGGATAAATCGGAGGAATTAGGAATTAATAAAAAGTTGTGGAATTTCATTTTATTTTATTGTTAAATCAATTTTATTGCATTTTACTTTCATTTTTATTTTAAATTAATTTCATTCTATTTTATTCTCATTTCGTTTTAAAACAATTCATCTCTTTTTTAAGTTTTATTCTCTTTTCAAATAACTTCATTTTAAGTAACTTCATCTCATTTTAAATATTAGTTGCACTTCATTTTTAGATGATTTTATTTCCTTTTCAAAAACATTTGTTCTCATTTTCATCCCATTTTTAATATTGTCTTCATTTTATATTTTAAAACAAAAAGCATATATTGTAACATTGGTTTTTCTATTATTTTGCATAACAAAAATAATAATAATGTTTTTAGTTTACTATATTAAAAAAATAATAAAGAATTTCATTAATAATAATGTTTCTGTACAAAAAAAAAAAATAAAGTACAAAAATTAATAAATTATAAAATACCAAAAATAATAAAATTTCTAAAAAAAGGTCCTAATTTTTCGTCCGATTTCTCCGATCTTCCGACTTGTCCGATTCCTTTTCGAACCTACAAAATGAGCACAACAAGCAATAAACCGTTCGGGTGTCCGATTCTCGACCAATGGCCTATCCGGCAATAATTCGTTCTTATCGAAGACTACCGAAAGATGAAGAGGAAGAAATTGTTTCGAGATAAGGTTGGCAAAAGAGCTTATTCGAAAAGCCAGTTTGAAAAAAGTATCATCTATTGCCTTCTACTAAGTCTTAACAAAATTTTGGTATTATTTTCAGAAACTATATCTCTAACAAATATCTAACATTTAAGGATTGGTGTTGAAAACCTAACATTTCAACACGTGTTGCTCACTTCAAACATGATATAACCTTCAATCCCAATCCAATATTTCAATATTAAACCACGTCTGATGATAGAATCGACAATAGTCATGAACACAGTAGAACGGAAAAGAAAAAGAGAAATCTGACTAACAGTGAAAACAGAACTATAATCCACAATAAAATTCAATTAGCGTCTCTGATAAAATAGCAAACCATAAACCAACTCGGCCCAGAAACCTCAATCAAACAGAAATAAAAACCCGAATCCGACTCAGAACTTCTACTGTTTTGACTTCAAAAATAACTGGCAGATAGCAGTAGAACAGAAAATAAACACCGATTTGAACTGAACCATATTAATGTCTCAAACATACTCAAACCCACATGACAAAATAAATGTCTCGGAAATCCACTGACGACAGAGTCTCGGCCCGTTGAATTAATTATCGTATCCCCAAAATCCTGATGCCAAAATTACCGGGAATTTCCGTTTAGCCTCACAGAAAATAAGGAACTCGGAAATGGAAGCTTTAATCACTCAACAGAGTCTTGGCGATGATTCAGCTTCATGAACTATTAGCAAACAACGTATAAATGACAATTTCGCCCTTCAACAACTAAAGTGTATCAGACGTAATTCCTGCAAAACAAACAGACTACGTAACCGTTAGTGGTTAGTATGTAATGCAAAAAAATGCGATGCGTCATGAATCGACTAATCTAAGAGTAAAATTTGGGGTATGACACCGTCTTTATAATTTCTGCCTTTATTTTTGGTATCGTGAATCTTTTAACCAAAATTTCACAACAAGCTTAGTAATGTAGAGATCGTTGAACGATAATTCTTTCCCTCGCACCGATTCCTATGGAGATGATATAAATTCCTGAGAAAATTCTTTCAAAACTAAATTGTTTTCCTATTATTTTGCATAACAAAAATAATAATAATGTTTTCAGTTTACCATATTAAAAAAATAATAAAGAATTTCATTAATAATAATGTTTCTTTACAAAAAATAAATAAATAAAGTACAAAAATTAATAAATTATAAAATACCAAAAATAATAAAATTTCTAAAAAAAGGTCCTAATTTTTCGTCCGATTTCTCCGATCTTCCGACTTGTCCGATTCCTTTTCGAACCTACAAAATGAGCACAACAAGCAATAATCCGTTCGGGTGTCCGATTATCGGCCAATGGCCTATCCGGCAATAATCCGTTCTTATCGAAGGCTACCGAAAGATGAAGAGGAAGAAATTATTTCGTGATAAGGTTGGCAAAAGAGCTTATTCGAAAAGCCAGTTTTAAAAAAAGTATCATCTATTGCCTTCTACTAACTCTTAACAAATTTTAATAGTATTTTCAGAAACTATATCTCTAACAAATATCTAACATTTAAGGATTGGTGTTGAAAACCTAACCTAATATTAAAATTGTAGTATATAAACTTTGTTAATGATTTACATGAAGAGTTAAAGATTATAAAAAAAAACTAAAAGAAAAAGAATTAGTGCAAATACTCCAAAACGAGAAGGAAATCTTAGAGTTTGGTTTTTCTAACTGACAAGCATTACACTTAAAAAGAGTCAACAAAATATTGTAGTAATAATGAAGAACACATAAATTTAATGATATAAACATTTGTGTCGAACTCAAATATGTGAAGTAGAAGAAGAAGATTCAGACTAGAGACAAGAGGACTATATTTTTGGACCATATGTTTTCCTCATAGAAGTAGTTTAACCCTTCATTTTCTTCAGAAATTTCAATTGTCTCTCGGAATTTTAGGTTTTAAAATGAAGCTTTACAATTCTAATCAGAGGGATAATTACAAATTACTATTCATAATATAATTGGAATGTGAGTATAAAAACAGTAGAGATATAGTCTCTCATCTTAATCAAGTTAAAAAGTAAAAAAGGTCACGTTGAATAAAAATATCATTAACCAATCAATGTATCAATTCAAGCTATCACAATAATTTTTTTTTTTTAATTCACAATGTTTGTAATTTTGTTGATTATATGAACTGAACTCTCAATTTTTATGTGAGAAGAGATGAAGTATAATAAATGCGTGATAATGTTTTTCTTGTAACTATTAAAATTGACGAACTGAATGTTACAAATATTGAAGAATCCAAAAAGAAAATGCTGATTAGAGAGTTCGATGAATGGTATTCCAGAAGTATCATCTATTTTCTGAGAAACTCTACTAACTCATAACAACATGATGAAGCATGAGAAACTCTACTAACTCATAACAACATGATGAAGCATAAAAAACGGAAATCAAACATTATCTTGAGGAGGGGGAGGAGGGGGAGGCGTGTCCGGGATTTCACCAGGCTCCAATATCTTTGACCTATGTAATAATCAAAATGTAAAATAACTATGTTATATAGCAGAATTTCAACAAAACTGTTATCTCCTACAGATTATATGCTTAATTTATTTATTTATTACCTTTGAATGATAAACCTGTACCCTGGATCTTCGACGTGATCAGACTCCTAAAACAAAATAAAATATAAAATTAAGGGAAAACAAATAAATGAAAAAAATCATGAGTTTCAAGAACCTTACAAATTTCCATCCAACTTTGGACCCGCATGTAACGCAGAATGCGTCCATTTTAGTAGCAGGCAATCCGTCCAAAATCTCCCGGTCTTCTATTCCCTCTCCGAATGAAACATTCACACTGTCATAATATGGATAAGCAAGATGTTAGTTGAAGGCATCAATGTACACAGCAATGGCAGTGAAGTGAGAGAGTCAAAGAAAACTTACAAGTCGCTGAAAATCCAATTGTGAACCTAAGAGATCGAAAACCAGGGTTAGATTATGATTTTGCAAAAACCAGAAGTATAACAAAATGAAGTTTGAGAAAAGGAAATTAACATGCGTCGCTGAAACCAAATGTTGAGCAAGGGCTAAATGTGTCTGGCAATGCTTGCAGCTGTACAAGTCTCCTTCAAGATCGATCAAGAAAAGTCTTCCCATGTCTCTACAGAACAAGATTGAGAGCATCAACTACATATTATCGATCAGTTTGGTAAAGCATGCAGTGTAACTGAAACGCCAAAGAAAAGAAAATGAAGAATGATGAGAATGTGTTTGATGGAGACCATTGATTACCGAGAAAGAGAAAGAGAAAGAGAGAGAAAGCAGAAAAATGGGAGTTTGTTGAATGATGAAACTTGTAACTTTTTCACTTCAACACATTTTGCTTCATATATCTATTTAAACAAAAGGTTGATCCACAACTTTTCATTTCTGTTGAGGCAATATTTAAGCGTGTTAGTAAAATTAAACAAATCATATTCAATTTTTAATTTATTTAAATCATTAATTTAATTAGATTGAGTGTTTTTTTCTTTTTTTTTTTAATTTCAGAGAAGTTTAGAGAATGCATGTGCTTGAGTGTTTTTTTTTATCCATAGTTTAATATATAT
The DNA here is from genome assembly GCA_963859935.3 of Lathyrus sativus. Lineage (NCBI taxonomy): Eukaryota > Viridiplantae > Streptophyta > Magnoliopsida > Fabales > Fabaceae > Lathyrus > Lathyrus sativus. The sequence goes on from OZ012737.1 coordinate 430,487,869, forward strand.
TCATTATTATAATAATAATAATTATGTATTTTATTCTTTGTTATTGTAGCTTAACATAACTTTTGACTTTTTAAACTATTATTCATACATTTTAGTGTAAATTGAACAATTTAATTCTCTCAATACATTTTATAATGAAAGTCTTGTTTTTTATTAACCTTGATTTTTTTTAATGGTGTATCCTCGACCAATGCTCTATCGGATTTTGGACTTTCAGTTATTGCACTTAACAGTTAAGCAAGTTAGTAGTTACATTTTTTTTTTTTGTTGAAGGGCAAAATAAAGGATTTTTCTTTTCTTTTGATTCTTGATTTATCGATCCTAATTATGTTATAAGTTAATCTTTATATTTGAACATGAAACTGAAACAGCATTTGAAATTTTGGGTGGGTTATTATCTATTCATAGGAAAATTACTCTGCAATAACTATTTGCTTTGAACAAATTATTGACTTGTTACATTGGCTATAGAAGTCTCAGGGAACGAAAATTAAGACCGGATTGAAATTTCCTCTATTCCGAAGCATGATGATGACGACGAAGGTTCAGGTTTATCAGATGGATCAATTTTTTGCTGTGATTCAACAACGGATTCTAACATCTTACAAAAGAAAGTAAAATCAATTTGTTATCCGTGAATATACTTTCTCTAAATATTTGTAGATGTGGAAGATCATTAAAGCGAAGAAACCTGAGTCTTCGATGTATGTATGCTTAAAGAAACAAAAATTCAGAAAGGTCAAGCTTCAATTGTGCATTTCTTATGGGAGGTGAGAGGTGGAGTTTTCTAGCAAAGATTGCCAACAAAGGTCTGGAGGACTCCTATAGTTTTAAACGAGAAAGGTTCGTGCAGATTAACGTGTTTTGGAAAAATATTCCGTCTACCTTGTAAATGTCTACTCCACGTGTTCTATATCTAATAAAAGGAAGTTTTGGAGTCAAT